>CM019829.1:59645054-59848725 GCA_009763385.1 Coix lacryma-jobi var. lacryma-jobi
GAGTTCCTCATGCAACAGGTCATTGAATGCTTCTATATCCGTCACATATGCCTCCAACTCATGCAAATGGGCTAAAGCGGCATCTTCTCGCTGCCAAGCGGTGTTCCGTTCTCCAAGCATTTTAGTCATGAGTTTTTCGTCATTGACCACGCTTCTGTTGGCCCCCTCCAGCTTGATTTTCATGCCTCCAGCTTTGGCAAGTGCTAAACTCTTCTCCCGAGAGGTGGTGGCCAACTGAGATTTCAACTCACGGACCTCTGCCCGTAAGTCCTCATTGATCTCCTGACTGCTGTTGGACCCTTCCTCCTTGCGGGATGCAAGTTGGTGCTTGGGTACACCATGAGGACCCGTACTCTTGCGAGCTGTCTCCTTACCGCGCGGCATACAGCTGAGATAAGGTTTTGAATTAGGCAGATAAAGGAAATACTTTTTGGATAGCAAGAAAGGATTGGATTCTAACCCTTACCCCACTAACACTTAACAAAAGTTGAATAAGCATGATGCATGAATCGTACTGACGCATAAAGCATATAAAATTTAAATCATACTCCATTACGTAAGAGTAGAAATTTAACAACAATTTCAAATTAAGGCTTAGCTTAACATGCTGTTCCACTTAACACTCTACGACCTACTACTCAAAACAGAACATAGATCGAAGAGCATGAACAGGGTAAGTCAAAAACATTTTGGATCAAACTAAATTTGCAATTAGTTTTGACTCAAATCATTTTGATGTTTTGCAACAATACTCCAAGACTGCTGCAATGATCGCTCTGATACCAGCTGGGACGGAACCCTCTGGATTATTAGGGCCCACATGTACCTGTCCTTCTCCTATAGACCACAGACAGTCATACCCTGTGCCCCATAACCCAAAAGACCCATCACGTGTCATCGGGTAACCCGACTCATCCACGTTTCCTTACATTCCCAGGATTATTGCAAGAGTCATGCAGTATTACAACATTTCACAAATAATATACATCAGAGATAAGAGTGCGGAAGTATTACACCATAAGTTTTACAAACCAGTTGTTCAAACTCACGTCGTTATTACAAACCATAGTTTCAAACTTCACCCTAGGTAGTGGAAGTAGCATTAATAAAATTGTATAGCACACAAACAACCCCGCCTAAGGGTTGCATTACTCCTCTCCGGACACGTCCTCCTCAATGACG
This sequence comes from Coix lacryma-jobi var. lacryma-jobi, assembly GCA_009763385.1. Classification (NCBI taxonomy): domain Eukaryota; kingdom Viridiplantae; phylum Streptophyta; class Magnoliopsida; order Poales; family Poaceae; genus Coix; species Coix lacryma-jobi. The sequence goes on from CM019829.1 coordinate 59,646,237, forward strand.
GTCACACAACAAGCCTCAAAGCAAGGCTGCTCGTGATCGTCACCTGCAACAGGGGATTAACAAACCCTGAGTACAAAGGTACTCAACAAGACTTACCCGACCAGAGAAGAGAAGAACCAGGTATGCTGTTTGGGTAGGCTCAAGAGTACTTTTCAATTGCATAAAAGCTTACTAAAGTAATCCTAGATCCAAAATTTACTTAAACATATAAGTGCTTGGTAAGAATTGAAAGTGAACACTAATGAAAGATCATTGTCATTCTTTCTTACATCAGTTCCATTTTATTCTACGGTGCGGGTCGAAAGATTGAGTCTCCTTAACCGAGGAGCACGATGATTCGAACCGATTCAACCAGATCTGGGAGTTTTCCATGATCATACGATATATGTAGACCCTTGATCACACATATATCAATCCCCGACCTCGGATCCTCCCAACAAGACCGGGTCTGCGCCACCCGAGAGTACTTGTACACCTCCAATCCGAGACTTTAACCCACGAGGGTAGCTAGTACTCCCGCCATCTCTCCACTCCCAGTGCGCGATTAGCCGTTCTCATTTAAGAACCACCAAGGCAGGGCTTACCGTAGCATATGATCGGTACTTCACAGTTTCTCAATCTAGCAGGCCAACAACGGTTAACCCTAAACCGACACATCCAGGTCACCATACATCGATCCAAGGGTCGATGCATGTGCCCGTCTGGTCTTAACCATCTTTCTTTCTCATTATCATTCCAAAATGATAAGTATCGAAAACATTTATTAAAGCTTCATAAGGCAAGGCTAAGCATTTCTATCATTTGCATAAAGCAGGTATCAAGGAATGATATATCGATAACAAGGTTGATCATGCATCAACGGGTCTAAAGCACTTATTTGTTAAACATCTAATGCATCAGGTTATTGAAAGTAAGTGTACTTTGCAAAACCAAGGAAATGGTTAAATGAACCGGGCTTGCCTTCGTTGACCGGGAGAGTCTAGAATTCCTGATAATCCGGATCAACAGGACACTCCGAAATCTCTGGACCCACCTCGTCCGGACAGTCGATCACTTCGGAAGCTACACGATAATGGAGTGCATGCTTGATGAGATGTTCGTGACATGATCATGGTAACGATGGAAATTTTCTAAGCTATAAACATTTATCTTGCAACAACTTTCCATCACGGTACAGTTGCAAACCAACAAACCAACTTGTACAACATACATGATTAAAGAAGTGAAGCTTGTCTGCATCAAACAACAGATCAAGATAATTCACTTAACTTAACCTTCAAATCTACCATAAATAGACTTAGGTTTTCATGTTAAACAATATCACTTATTCCTAAAGAAAGTAATTTAATTAACACGAAATTACGTTGTGAAGCAAACTATGCCCACATTAGTTCAAACTTTTAGAGATGAAAATTATATCAAATAATAGTGGTAAATAACTGACACAATTTTTGAACCAACATATAAGTCTGCAGAATTAAATCAAACCATAAAAGTTAAATGATTAATTAAGGCATAGAAATAAGATTAAAAAATTTATTTTCTCCAATAGTGCTCAAATTTTTTTGATGATACATTTTCAGCTCAAAACAGTGACAAAAATAGTTTCATGATTTTTGGACTTTTAAATAAGCCTACAAAAATCATCAAAGTCCATTTACTAATAAAAGACCTATTTAAATCACTTTCAAAATTTGTTCAAAACTCAAGTTTTATATTTTTCATAAATATTATAGAGCTTGAGATAGCTACACAAAAATTTTCACAATTTTTGGAGCTTCCTACAAAAACATATCAAAAAACAAAACTTAACACTATTCACCCAAAATAGAAAAGAAAAACTCTTCTAAACCCTATTGGGCTCGGCCCAACTTCGGCCCAGAGTCACTGACAACTGGGTCCCAGGTGTCAGCCTCTGCTCTTCTTCTTCACGCCCAGGCCAGCGCTCGGTCGGCCTTGACCGGCTGCGCGGCGCGTTGACTGCCGTCGGCCTTCGCACCGGCGAAGTCTTCGGCGACGGCGAGGGCCTCAACATCTCCTGCTTGACCTCGTGCATCGGGTTCCACCCCTCTCTAGATCTAGCACCCACTCGATTTTGAGCTGACAGTGGCTATGGCGGCTCGGCCATACCGAGCACGGCGGCGACGCGATGTTCCGGCCGCTAGGGCTCGGTAGCGACCTAGGTGAGGGTGGCTTCATGCTCAGGAACCTGTAGCGACCACGATGCGCGCCCAAACTCGCTCGGAGATAACCCCGAGCAACATGGTCCACGATGGCGGCCATGGCGGTGCTTGCGCCGACGGCGAGCCACGCGGTCTGACCAAGGTGACTCGGTAGAGACTAAACTAGGGAGCGCAACACGTCTAGGAGCTCATCACGACTACAATGCGAGCCTTACCTTGACTCGAGGAGCACTGGACCGAGGTTGGCGACGGCGGCGGCGATGGCAGAGCTTGCACCGGCGGCAACCTCCGTGGACTGCTCAAGCCAGAGCGATAGAGACCTCAAAAGCAAGCCAAACATGAGCCCAACAACATCACGAAGCTAAAACATTACTCGGATTGGCCGGAGGAACTCTGGCTTACCGTGACCGCGACCAAGGTACCCGCGGTGGCTCCCTGCTGGCAGCGAGGACGAAGACCGTGGCGACGGCGATAGCAAGCACTAGGGCTCCGGTTAGCTGTCTCTGGAGAAACGAGGGATGCAGGCGGAGCTATCTGGGAGATGGAGATGGCAGAGATGCGGCAAAGGTGGAGAGAGGGCTCGTCGGAGCTTGACTGGAAACAGGAGAGGAGAAAGAGGAGGTGGCGGACGTGGACGCTGGGAGATTGGGAAGCTTTCAGAGCTTGCCACCACGCGGAGTGAAGCAAGTAGGCTTCCAGCTGTGTGGCCGGACACGCGGCAGCGCGAGACGGCCAGGCCACGGCGACGCGGCGGCCTGCCCTGCGCCGGCAGGTCCCCCCCCTCCTGTAGCTACAGTATCAGATTTACCCCTTTTCTAAATTCTCTAGATTTTTGAACTGCCCGACAAAAACTCTTAAAACAAAAGTTGCTCCAAATTTTGTGTTCTACAAGTTTTCTTTAAGAATCAAAGTCAAATTCTGCCTGGATTTTGAAATAGAGTTCAAAATCAAATTTGGACCAAACTGAATTCAAAATTACTTTTGAATTTCCTGAACAACTTCAAATTTTGCCAATATATGAAAGGTAGAGTTTAAAAAGTTGCACAACTTTGCTTTAACACCCTATGGCTGATTCCAAATGGAAATAGGTCAATTTGATCAAAACAGTTCAAATTGATTTCAAATTGGAAATTTGAAAAGGGGAAAGAACTAGGGTTTTGCAGTAAAAGCAAAATTACTTTTGATTTTGCATTGACACTTGAAAAATGGTCAATGTATGAAATGTTCATTTTGAAATTCTCTACAACTTTGATGTAGATCTCAAACTCAGATTTCAAATAGTTTTTGGAATACAAGTTTAAGTCAAAAGGGAACCATTTCCAGGGTTTAAGTAAATTCATAATTACTTGAAATTTTGTACAGAAACTTTGAAAACTTTGAATACTGAAGTTGTACCTCTCCTCAAGATCTACCAAAAATCTTTTAGGGTCAACCCCTAAATATGCACAGATTTTGAATTAACTAAAAAGGGCTAATTAACTTATATAGGATTCAATGTTTTTCCAAGTTTTAGCTAAATAGATTTTAGATTCTTTTGAATTATTGAACTTGGATCCATGCCTTTACATGACTTTAGTCAAATGGGAATGAACACAAGTTATTTCATAATGACATTCTAAATTAGATTTTCAAACTACACCACAAGCATATAAACAAAGATGCTCACACATTAGGAATTATACTCATTTTAATGAATGCATCTCAAGGTGAGCTAGCACATGATGCTATGAAATGCTTATGATGACATGACAACATTTTATTCATGTAAACACCTGAGGTGTTATAATACGTTGAAGAGATGAGCATGCCATTCTTTCCACCAGGAAGTGAAGAAAGGGTGAGCAATGCCTATTATCCCAAATGAGGACGGTTCATATGTTGGCAACTCCCATCTTAGTTCAATGACTTTTTTGGCTACTATCCCCTCTATGATTACTTCTCTGGGCCTTAATGTTGTTGAGAAGAAAGGTCTTGGCGGCAATTGACCACACCCTAATTGTTTGGCTACCATGTTTGGATAATAGAACTCATATGTGGACTGCACTAATCTTCCATGATGGAATTCGGCTGGCAGAATGCAAGGTTTGATGAAAGAATTGAAGATGTTAATGAATGTTTTATCTACATAGCCGGATTCGTAGTTAAACTTACAAGGAAGAGTCAGATTTTCATTCTCTCTATAAGGAAGCCAAAGTACATTGTCAAAACCTTTGAAGAACAGTTTGAAGAGATGACCAATGTCCATGTCGATGCTGGATAGATGATGCTGCTTCTCCATAACTCTGACAGGCTTTGACCTTTGCTGCGCTGCCTTCAGCATAATTGATTGAAGGGAAACTCAGGTTGAGAAGGCTCACAGAAACTATCTGATGCATATATAATTGGAGCCACATCTGGACTAGCCACCAGGGGCCATTCACATAGGAAATTTCTCTGCCTGTGTGCATCTGAAGGATGATCTGATGCATCATATGATAAACAGACCCTAGAAGGTATTTGCCTAGTGGGATTTGAGTACCTGCAGATAGGTCTTCAGCCATCACCATATGGTTCAGAGTGGGTTCATTAGATTTTCCACAGAAGATGAATCTGCATAGCCACATATTCATAAAGGCTTTCAACTCTTTATCAGAGACAATACCGGATGACTCCATATAAGTCTGAATGTATTTGGCCCATCCCACCATCCGGAACTGACAGCTCTTTGGTTACTTTTATTCTTGTACTTGTAAGGATACACTGGTAGTGTCACATTCAGGCCAGTCATCATAAAAACATCAGTAAGGTGATAGTCATCATACCATGGCCGAAGATGAAAGCATTGATGGCGTCAGACCAAAAGTGAGAAGCTGCTATCAGAAGAAAGTCATTTCTGGGTGTTTCTGAAAAAGATAATTCTAGACAGTGGCCAATATCTTGATTTTCCTAGTGACTGCTGCTTTTTTCGAACATCCTCCGGTACCAATTTTGCCATCCAGCAATTGGGGTAAAGGCCAGTTCTTGAAGGTATTTGGCCATTGATTCGGTGAGGTAATTCCAGATTAGAAGAGGATTCTTTGGGTTTCCTTCTCAATAATCTCCGTTGGGTCGGAATTTCCCATTGGGACAAGAAGATAGGAGTCAGAATTGGCGGCATAAGGAATCAGAATTTGACCCTTGTATTCCTTCAGAAAATAACGAATTGAAGGAGAAAGTGAACCGAAAGGGGACAAAAAAAACTAGCAAGAAATTGCTGAGTATGTGAGGATAATGAAGTTTACCTCTGGGATCTTGTCTTGAGTCGCCATTGGAGGATTCGAAGTGGAGTCGAGTTGCACTGGGTTTTGAATTTCTAAAGCGGTGGCTACAGTATCGAAAAGTGGAAAACCTAAAAGAGGGAAAATCTTGCAGGCAATTTCGAAATAAAATTGACTTTTTATCCCAAAATTGAGGGGGCATGTGTTAACACTAGAATTTCACACGCGTAAGAAGATGACAAGAGGGCCCAGTTGGCAGTAAGGAAAGAATTCGGCAGACATCCTGGCGGTCGGTTAATCTTTAGAGTTTCGGCAAGTGCCTATGCAGTCGGATATCTTGTGAAGCGGTAACTTCATTCGGGAAGCGAATATGGCAGGTAAAGCCGGCTCACATGAGAAGAAGCAAGATGGTAAAGAACATCAAGAGAAAAATAGACTTGTATCTTTCCAAGTTTTATCATGTAAGTCGTAATCGTCTAGGACTCATATTTCGTCCAGGGTATAAATATAAACCCTCGGCCATTGTAAAATTGTTCACAACCATATCAATACAAACCGGACCCGTGCCACCTTCGAGTCCTTAGTCATGTGGTCGAGTTCTTCGAGAGGAATCATCGATCCGTCGATCTTCGTAAGTCCCGACAACCTTGTTATCATGTCTAGTATCATGCGGTGGATTAGATATGATGCAAGTAGTCTTGCTTGTTTTCAATGGTCGTGCGGCGGACCCTTGTTAGCGATCAAGAAGTCTTTGCTTATGCTCTGCTTATGGGTAGATACCGCGGCAGGCGTTTATTCATATGTTTAGCAGAAGCGAGATAGTTATCGGCTCTGTTAGATTTGGCAAATCTGATAGATTCATTAAGTTATCATGTGTTGCATTGTTTTTTAATTTTGTAACACTCTTCTGCCCAATTAGATTGATTTTTGTTCGGCCCCTGCTTCACAAGTTTGCTTGTGTCTCTTTAATCACAAGATCATGATGGCCGAGTTAACTTTCAATCTAGATTGTTACATGTTGCGGGTTCATGCATGTCAACCACAATTAGGCTTTAGTAAAACTGGGTATCATGCGGCAGATGCAGGTTTTAGTTTAGTTTAATCGTGCTTGTTTGTATGTTCCTTCCTCATGGACCCCAATTCGGCTAGCTTGCCGATCTTGGTTAAGCTTACGCGAGTAATAAGTTTTTATAGATCTGTTTGGATACATGCATGCTTTTAGCTTCTTATAATTAGATTGTATCATGCGGTGGATTAATCTAATTATAAGGAGTGGTGTAGACTCAGTTTTGCTTGAGGGGTTTTACGAAGACTAGACGTGCGGCAAACTAGTTGGGAGTAGCTGTATGCATGTGTTGGGGTTTGAATAGATTTATATTTACAAGTTGCCTGTTTACAATTCGTTATGTTATTGACAATGTCTGTTGTTTGTTTAAGCATGCTTTTTTCCTCATACATGTATTCCGCAGTTGATATACTTACATGTTTTCTCTTCATATTAGCCGAATAATTCTATAAACATGCTTTGACAGACAGCTTCTATAGCTGTGTGCCATTGTGATTGGCTTTCAAAAGCCGTACATATGGAACTATCTGGTCTCACCCGGCATGTTCCAGTGGTATTCTCACAGTTTTATCCCTTGTTGGTTTTCAGGTCAAACCGACTGGCACGTCTCCGGATTCTAAACCGTCCGGGTACCAGATTGAAGCCAAGCTTTTCGGCTTGCCGTGTGTTAGGCGCGGTGTGTCACGATTTGTGCCAACACATGGGGTTCATGAGGCTCAAAGAGGCTGACACTATCTGACTGCAGTTAGCTTTTATGTTGGCAAAATTTTAGCATTAGAGTAAACGAGTATTGTGCTTAACCCTTAAACCCCTGATCCATTTTGTCCATCATTGATAAATAATTCACCATAAGAGCACCATCAACATAAAGTAACATTTAATTAAGTATCATACTTCTGCTAGTTTTCCGGGCCGCTCATGACCGTGAGCACGGCTGTTATAACAGTTTTACACTCTGCAGAGGTTGTGCATCTTTACCCACAAGCCGTGTTGCCCAGATGCCCAGGGGAGCGACCCTCATAACACATCCAAGGTGAGCGGGCAGGGTACACTATGAAGCCTTTTGCTGGTTCGTCTAACAAGTTAGGGCCGCTAGGTTTCCTTGGCAATCAGATGTAGCAAACCCCCCTTTCCTATGGCACAAGGCCATCGCAGCTATACTCATAGGAACAGGAGCAGCCCTACACCCGTAGAGGCAAGCCCCTTTTGCGCCCTTTCGGGTAACCTCTAACAAGCTAGAAATGGTCTAGTATATTGAGCTAAAACCAGAGCCATATAGCACTCATGGTAGCACTGTCAGTCCCAACTTTTGCTAACAGCAAGTTTCATTAACCATTTATCAACATACCAATATGAGAACATTCAACATTGGACAGGATCAGATATTTAAAATTGATAGCACTAGCATTCTACCCATATGCATTTATCCCACGGGTGTCAAGAGTATCACAGGTAACAAAAGCTAAGTAGATCTCTAAGGTTGTTCAGATATACACACGCAATATGAAGTGCTTAATAAAGTGAATAGGTAACAAGAATCATCCCATGTTAACTTGCCATGATTGTTGTACTGCTGATCCTCGAACGAAAGCTCTTGATCGAACCACGTTTGCTCACCGACTATACTCGATCACAAGAAACATCATACACGCATTCCAAGTGCACACATGCATTGCAAACTGGACTATTCATTAGAACAATACACCAAATAGTAAATAACAAAAATAAAACATTTGTAAAACAGAATTATTCGATGCGGATACATGGGTGTATGCCGAGTCTCTGAGTGATGAGTGATTGTCAACTGGGATAATGCGCATGTTCTTTGGCTTGTGTTGTGCAGGTGTCGAGCACAGATACAGTGATCAGAGGCAAGGTGAAGGTCAAGTAGAGACGTGCCATGCCGATGGACCGAGAGTGGCGAAGGGCGGACGTGAGACTTGGACTGAGGGACCGGTGGCCCGAGGATCAGCTATGGTGGCTGGCAGCCTGGGACAGCGACGAGCGAAGACTTGCGGGCACGGTGTTGCTTGGGTCGAGGACCTAGGGACACGTGTCGGTGGACGGGGTGCACGGGCGGTGCATCCCCTCTACGGCTCGGTTTGGTGGTTGAGCCACAGAAAAACCACCGAGTGGACGGTTTCCAAGTTTGGGTCTCAAAACCTGGGCGCTTATGGTTTCCGAGTTTGGGCCACAAAACTCAGGCTGAGGACGGTTTCCAGGTTTGGGCCTCAAAACCTGGGTGTTGCGGGTTTGCTGAGTTTGGGCCACAAAACTCAGGCTACGGTCGGCTGGTTTCCCGGTTTGGGCCTCAAAACCGGGGGTTGGTCGTGAAGGCTGGTTTCCCGGTTTGGGCCTCAAAACCGGGGGCGAAGTCCATGAAAAGGACGAGCGGAGCGGTGGTGGCACGTGGCGGCAATCGGTGAGGTTGCGTCGAGGCAACACTACTAGTTGTGCGGGCGTGGCCGTCAGATCACCAGCATCTTCGAGTTGGTCCAGAATAACCCTAGGGCTTAGCTGGTTCGCTCTGTAATTAGAGAGGGGTAGAGTAGGAAATAGAATTAGGATAAGTAGAGGGAGACACCCTCCTCCCATTCTATCTCAGTCATTTGCTCTTTGCTTCTAGGGTTTCCTGCTCTCCCAATCCCCTGCTGTAGCTAGCTGAGATCCGCAGAGAACCATACCTCTGTGTACTGGAGATTTTGAGGAAGTGAGGCCGTAACCTCACTGTTGTAGCGTGTGGTAGCCACATGGTTGCAGATCGATGACTTGATTCATATTTTGTTCGAGTTCTTCGCGTTCTTCGTTTCTCCACGATTTTCCCATCACTCGATCTCCCTCTCTATTGCGTCTTTGCGAAATCCGTTTGAATCAACTTGTTCTTTATAGTAAGGAGATCATTTCCACCGATGGAATTTATCTAACTCCTCACGAACAAGTAGATCGGGTCGATTTCGTTTTCGTGGCGCTTTTTGGTTCATACACCTTCCCCTTCGATTTCCCGTTGATTGAGTTGATTGGAGCGGATGATTTCTTGGGATAGTCTCCTAATTACCTCGTGATCATTCTCTCCGAGTTTGGGATCAAGGGATTTTGGTTTGAATTGATTTGGAGAAGTTTTGGGTGAAGGGCGACCAAAATTGCCCTCACTGGGAGTTGGCGGATAGTCCGCTATCCCAGCCGCGGACAGTCCGCGCGTCGGGGGCAGGCCAGATCAGTGGCTGTGTCCTTCGGCTGTTTTACTGTTCCTTGACCGGCGGACAGTCCGCCGTTGGTTTTCGCGGACAGTCCGGGAACTGTCCAGGGGACTTCAGCAGCACTGTTGTTTTGCTCTTTTGACCGGTGGACAGTCCGCCATCCCCTCGCGGACAGTCCGCAGTAGGGGCGGACAGTCCGGGACCCCAGGGCCGGAGAGTCCGCGAATCGGCTGTGTACTCCGGTTTTGTGCGTTTGCTCTCCCGGCTTCTTTGCTTGGTTTCCGGACTCCTCGTTTGATCCCAGAGTTGACCAAGGAACCTCTCTAGGTATCTTTGCTACTTGTTGGCATAGGTATTTGGAGACTTCTCGACGTAGCCGTCTATCTACGTTCGAGACTGGTTTTTTTGAGGGTCGAACTTGATCTGGTGCTTTTGCCGTTTGGTTCGCCATCGCTTGTGGTGCCTCGCTGTGATCCTAGGGATCATCCACCCTCTTCCAAGGGTCGTGGGCATCACATTTTCGATCAAAGCTCTTAGGGTTGATTTTGGGACAAAGGCCAAAAGTTTCGAGAGAAATTTTTGAGCTCCCATTGACCCCCCCCTCTGGTCGCCTTGCTAGTGCTTTCTCAGTCCTTCAAATTGTATCGGAGCGGGTTAAGGATCTTCCACCTTAGCCGGTTCCACATCCACAGAAGGCGACATGGATCGCGACGTGGGCAAACCGCCGTTTTTCGATGGGACGAACTATGCGTATTGGAAGATACGCATGTCGGCCTATCTGCAGAGTTTTGGTGCTTCCATTTGGGATATTTGCAACTCTGCCGATTACGTGGTCTTGGCTGCTCGTGTCTCTCAGCTTCAGATCGATGAGCATGATGCCAATAGCCGAGCCCGTAATGCTCTTTTTTCATGCCTAAGCATGAGTGAGTTTGATCGCGTTTCTCACCTCGCTACGGCTCGGGAGATTTGGGCTACCCTCATGCGTTTCCATGAGGGAACCTCTCAAGTCAAAACCCGTCTCTACGAGTCGTTCAAGTGAGAGTATGAGAACTTTCGACATATGCTTGGCGAGAGCATAGAAAGTTTATTCACTCGCTTTCCGGTGATTGTCAACAAGATGAGGGCTAACAAGGAGCTGTTGCCTTTTGATCATCATGAGAGAGCTTTGAAGCTTTTGCATACTCTTGATCGATCGGCGTGGGATTCCAAAGTTCAGGCGATCATCGAATCACCTAACTATGAGACCCTCACGTGCGACGAGCTCTTTAGTAAGCTCAAGTCCAGTGAGATTGATGCCATGGGCGAGGGCTTCTATGAAAATCCTTCTGGCCCCTCGATGGCTTTGGTTTCTGGCTCTTCCGCTAACACCACCTCTGGAGGATTTGCTTTTTCTTTTCTCTTCTCTCTCTATCACAGAGGAGCAGTTGGAGTCTTGGGGGGTGACGAGTTGGCCTTGCTTGCCAACCGTTCTCGCAGTTCCACAACAACCGCATGAACCATCGCCGCGGAGGAGGACGCTCAGGATGCTTTGAGTGCGGCGACCCCCCAACCACTTCATCGCAAATTCCCCAAAGAAGAACAAGGCCAGTCTTCGCAGCAAGGCGATCACTCCAAGTCATCAGGAGTCACGTGCCCCAAGTCACGACTCCAAAAAGGAGAGAATAAAGACCCCGCGAAGCCTACGCAAGGAGAGCTTACTAGCACAGAATCGGAATAGCGACTTCAACAAGGAGTACATCAAACGAGTACTTGGAGAAGCCCAGGCTGAGCAGTCTTGCGTTCTTCGCCACGCTCGACGACATCGACGACTCGTATGACGACTCCGCTTCCTCAGCGACGACGAGTCCGAGAAGAAGAAGAGGATCGAGGACAAGCTCAACGCCTCTACTTCTTCGCCGATGACGACGGCTTCTGCACCATGGCTCTCGGCAAGGAGGTCGACGGCGAGCTGGAGGACACTCCTCCTCGGAATGACGACGACGACACCTCCCCAGGTATCTCAGACCCCCGATGAGCTTTCTGTCTGCTGAGGTCGGAAGCTTACTGCCGTGCTCCTTAGTCACGATAAGTTGTCTTAGGCGTGCTTCTTGAGAGCGCAAGGAGTTTAGGCAGAAGTGGAGGATACAGTGAAGGACTTGAATCTGTCAAGTCCACCGTAGTTGTTACGATGAGGAGGAGTGTGAGAAGGAACTTGAATCTGTCAAGTCCACCGTAGTTGTTACCGATGAGGAGGAGTGTGAGATGTGCACCACACACATGACTGACCTTCTCACTTTGAGAAGCAAGTTTGTTGGGCTGGTAGGAGAGGTGGACGAGCTGAAGGCTAGATCCTTGTTGTTGGGTGCATGCAAGTCCTATGCTGGCTTGCAAAACCGAGTTGGCAGAGAAGAATGCCAAGATTGTGTCTCTTTCTCTTGAGAAGGCCAGCTCGGGTAGCACTTGTGTGTCCAGGTGTGTTCTTTGTGAGGGCCTGAAGATGGAGATAGCCAACGTGAAGCATGACAAGATGCAAACCGAGGAGGAAACACATACCTTCGGACCATCTTATCATGGGTGTCTTGTGGTGAGCCGCAGCTTGGGATGATGATCTCCCAGTTCAAGCATGCTGCTGGAGGTCCAGGTGTAGGTTTTGCCCGGGTGTTGATGTGTCATCTTTTGGCAAGATGGAGAGTCGAGTGGTCTGAACCCATGTGAGAAGCCCAACTCCACCACTACTCCCAAGCTTACAAAGATTCATCCACCCAAGAGCCTCTCAAGCCCAACACCAAGGATTGTGTGTTTCATTGAACCTCCGAGAGCTCGACCCAAGAAGCAGACAAGGCATCCCAAGCCCCACCACCTGAAAAACAAGTTGGACACCATGCCACCCCATCCAGGAGAGCTTATGCCACAGAAGGGCAAAGTGATCCACACCCACTACCGTGAGTACCAACAACCCCCTTTGAGAGCGTGAGGTACCATTGTGAGCACTGTGGAGAGATGGACACTTGAGCGAGTTTTGCTTTTGGCGCAAGAGAGAGGCACGCCGTGCTAAGGAGATGAACAACACGGACATGTACCATCCTTTCCATGATGTACATGTGCCGAATGTTTCAGAGGCGTGCTGCTAGGCCTAGAGGTCCAAAACCTCAAGTTCCTAGGCCTAGGCGCGAGGAGGTCGTGCCAGGCGGTAGCCTGCGGTTGTGTAGGCTATGGACCCCCGTGGCGGTGGCTTTGTAGTTGAGGCGATTTCCACCACCACCGCATTTTGAGTATCGCAATGGATGCTCCTCCCTTAGCGGACCACGTTTTCCTCTACGTGGTGATCGCTCTTCCCATAGGCTTGCTAGGAATGGTTTTTCTGCTGCTAACCGTTCTTTTTGAGCAGGCGGCCCAACACTGGTACTCCTCTCCTCTACTTCACTAACACCAGTGTTGGACCGTATGCTCACCCTATGTCTTTTTATTGATGTAGGTAAATGATTGGAGAACGTTTGGTTGGTGGATTCCGGTTGTTCGAGGCACATGACCGGAAATGCAAAGTGTTTCTCCAGTCTTAGTAGCCCGGCCGCCGTAAAGGAGTTTATCACCTTCGCGACAACAACAAAGTAAGGTTCTGTCTCGTCGGTCGTGCGAGTTAATTGAGCATTACATTTGTTTTGCTAGACGTTACGATGTTGCTCTTGTTTCTAACTTGCATTTAAAAAACCTTCTTTCCTGTTTCGGGGCAACTTTCGTAACCTTCTTTCTGTTTCGCAACTTTTCGATGATGACTATGAGATTCGTTTTAAACCGAATCTCAGTCGTATTTTGGATCCTCAGGGCAATCTTGTGTGTTTGATTTCGCCCTTTGGAAAAGTCTTTCGTGCGAATTTCTCGGAGTCTTTTGGCATTTATCGTTGTCTCATGGCTGGACCTTCCTCCTCTGATCTTTGGAAGTGGCATAGGAGACTTGGACATTTGAGCTTCGATTTGCTTGCAAGGCTTAGTTCACTTGGCCTAATCCGAGGATTGCCCAAGCTGTCTATGGAGAAGGATCTTGTTTGCCACTCTTGTAGACATGGGAAGATGGTTGCCGCTCCCCACCATCCAGTGACTCAGGTCATGACTAAGCACCCTGGAGAGCTTTTGCACATGGACCTTATTGGTCCGGCTCGGGTGAGCTCGGTGGGGGGGGGGAGTGGTATGTGCTTGTTGTTGTTGACGATTTTTTGAGATATTCGTGGGTCTTCTTTCTAGCTGAGAAGACCGAGACTTTCTCCTTTGCTCGCAAACTGATTTTGCGTCTTCAGAACGAGTTCCCTTTGAACTTGATGCGAGATATTAGGAGTGATAATGGTTCCGAATTCAAGAATTCAGATTTTGAGAAGTTTTGTAACTCTTTGGGTTTAGAGCATCAGTTTTCTTCCCCCCCTACACCGCCTCAGAATGGTGTTGTAGAAAGGAAGAATCACCCTTGTAAGATGGCCAGGACGATGCTCGATGAGCATAGGACTCCTAGGCGATATTGGGCCAAGCTATGAGCACTGCATGCTATATTCCCATCGCATCTTTCTCTGAGCTTTCTTCTGAAAAAGACTTCTTATGAGTTGCGTTTTGGAAACTACCCAAGGTGAGTTTTTTCGAGTTTTTGGTTGCCACTTGTTTTATACTCAAAAAGGGCAACTTGACAAGTTTTTGAGTTCTCGTTCTTCCTGACGGGGGTGAGTCTCGTTCTTCTGACGGGGTATTTTTGGGTTATGGCACTCACACTCGCACTTATTGTGTACTTAACCTTGATACTAACCGAGTCATGGAGACATCAGATGTCACCTTCAACGAGACCATGGTTTGTCCTTCTTCTCGTTTTGAGCGTGCAAGTGATCATGAGGTTGGTGAGCCTCTTTTTGATGACGAGGATGAGGGTGCTGAAGGTGTGGATAATCCAGCACCCCCTCCACCTACTGTGCCGCAAGGAGCGGCTTCTACTATGACTCACGGCCCCGACACTTCTTCATCTTGGGGGCCGTGGGATCCGCCACCTCGAGCGGTACCTTTTGTACACGAGGAGGCACCAGCTGCTGTTGAGGGGGAGATCACTTCTGCTCGGGAGGCGCCACGACATATCCAGCGCCAACACCAGCCTCAACAGATGATCGGCAGCATCGGCGAACGTGTCACTCGGTCAAGGTCACAACAAATCTCTCACTTTGCTCATTTTGCATTTGTTGCTGATTTCGAACCCCGAGATGTTGGACACGCTTTATCTGATCCAGATTGGGTCAATGCCATGCATGAGGAGTTAGAAAATTTTGAAAGAAATCGGGTTTCGGTTCTTGTTCCTCCTCCTCCTCCTGAGTGTCACCCAATTGGGACAAAATGGGTTTTCAAAAACAAACAAGGAGAGGATGGCCATGTTGTGAGAAACAAGGCCAGACTAGTAGCCCAGGGGTATAGTCAGAAGGAGGGGATAGACTATGAGGAGACTTTTGCTCCTGTAGCTCGTTTGGAGGCAATTAGGATACTCTTGGCTTTTGCTGCATCCAAGGGTTTAAACTTTTTCAAATGGATGTCAAGAGTGCCTTCTTAAACGGCTACATAGAAGAGGAGGTGTATGTGAGACAACCCCCCGGTTTCAAAATCCCAAGTTTCCAAACCATGTCTTTAAACTTCACAAAGCTTTGTATGGTTTGAAACAAGCCTTAGAGCCTGGAATGATAGGTTGAAAACCTTTTGCTTGCTAAGGGTTTTAAAATGGGATGTGTGGATAAAACGCTTTTTCTCCTCAAGCAAGGCACTGATACTCTCTTGGTCCAGATTTACGTGGATGATATCATTTTCGGTGGTTCTTCTCACGCTTTGGTTGCCAAGTTTGCAGACACTATGAGCAGGGAGTTTGAGATGAGCATGATGGGCGAGTTGACGTTTTTCCTCGGTTGCAAATCAAGCAATCCTGGGAAGGGATGTTCGTGCACCAGGGTAAGTATACCAAGGACATATTGAAGAAGTTCGATATGGGTGAGGCCAAGCCTCTTCCAACACCCATGTCGACCACGACGGCCCTGGATGCGGATGTGGATGGAGAAGCGGTGGACAAGAAGGAGTACCGGAGTATGATCGGATCGCTGCTGTACCTGACGGCGACACGCCCGGACACTCAGTTCGTGGTGTGTCTTTGCGCACGATTTCAGTCGTCGCCGGGCACTTCTCACCGTCAGGCGGTCAAGCGCATTATGAGGTACTTATGCTTCACCCCTGAGTTTGGAGATTGGTATTCTGCTTCCTCCACCCTCTCTCTTTGCGGTTATTCTGATGCCGATTTTGCTGGTTGCCGTATTGATCGCAAGTCCACTTCTGGGACTTGTCAGTTTATTGGTTCTTCTCATGTGTCGTGGTCTTCTCGCAAGCAGTCTAGTGTCGCCCAGTCTACCATGGAGGCTGAGTATGTCGCTGCGGCTAGCTGCTGTTACCAGTTACTCTGGATGATGGCCACTTTGCGTGATTTTGGTTTGAGCTTTTCTCGTGTTCCTTTGCTTTGTGACAATACGAGTGCGATTAGCGTTGCTAAGAACCCCGTGCTGCACTCCAAGACCAAACACATTGATGGGCGCTTTCATTTTCTGTGAGACCACTATGAGAAGGTGATATCGACCTTCGCCATGTCGATACTCATCATCAGTTGGCTGATATTTTCACCAAGCCTTTGACCAATCAACTTTGCTAGGTTGAGAGGTGAGCTTGGTGTGTGTTTCCCCTTTTAGATGGGGAAACATTTTGGTTCTTGTATCATAAACTGACCTTTTGTTTTTCAATTGGTTTCTTCTTCTTGCATCTTTTCTGCATTTCATTTTGCATATTTACATTCAGAGCTTCATGTATATAATCTGAAGATGTAACTATGCTCTGTATAGTATTTGCTCCGATGCTTTATGATGATGTTGTAGCTTATGCTCTTTCTGATCACTGATCATGTTGTGAGCAGAGCTATTTCATGAATGGTGAATCTGATTAATGAACATAAAACTTGAAAATGTTCACCATTGTTATATGCAACTAGCATGTGTAGAATGTGTTGAAGTCACTTGTGCTTTTCATATATGCTCTAGGTTGCTATGTCTCTAGTGTTGAGTCTATCACTTGCTTTGTATGTTCATTTTCTGTTCTAGAACCAAACGAAACCATAAGTGAATTGGAAAGATCGGGATGGATTGCTTGTCAACATCACAGTTTGAGACTGTTTCTCATTGCACTTTGAGTTAAACTTGAGCTGTGTAGTATGACCGGTGCTGTTGCTTAAGCTTCTAAACTTGCTTCTGAGCTGCATCAGTTGGAACGGCAAGGGAAGGCAGGACAAAGACAACCTTCAACCTCTTTAAATCACATAATGATAAACTGCTGACTTTGTCCGTTCAGTAAACCGCAAGTCTTCAACCAAACTCAAGATTTGACAAACTAGCAAGCTTGTATTGCTAAGGGGGAAATAACTATGCTAGTCTGACATGTTGCTACTTGTTCGATGTCCTCTCTACATGGACTGATCTTTGTTGCATGTGTTGAAGTGTATCTTTGTTGGCTGACCCAACTTGCTCTGCTGTCATTATCATGATTTTGTCTATTACAGTGATGAGAGTCTTGAGCCTGCTTGCTTCTTGATGGATGTGTGTGGAGTTCATGCTCTTGTTGAGGTCCTTATCTTTTGTATGTTGATTTGTTGCACTCAATTGCTTTTCTCAGATGCATTTCTCGGGAGATATTCTGTGGAGGGTGGTGATTTTTGAGTGTAGCAGGGCACATGCAGACGTATTGATGAAGCATTTCAACTAAGGGAGAGAACATTGGGCATAACACGAGTTGGCTGTGTGTGCGAGTTGAGGGGGGTTGTGTCTTTTTGAGGATAGGAAAGACATTCAGCTCATTTCAGCTCTTCAATTGGTATGTAGACTCTTTGGTTGGTTGAGATGGTAACAGTGGTATTGAGCTGTTGAGCGGTTGTTCGTGGGTCCTGGGCTTGAGGAGGGCTAGGTTGGGTTGGTGATGAAGGGGATTTGATTTTCCAATCGTATCAAGTTTTCTCGCGTAGCGGTGTTGGGGGTGTCTACTTTCTTGAGGGCTAGCTTTGCTTTGCTTGGTTGGGTCGAGCCGTTGCCCATGTCTTGGGACCAAGTTGTCTTGCTCTTTTCCACTTGACCTTCTTTAGCTGCTGCTTTTTCTTGTGGGTCATTCGTCGAGTTTCTCTCCCTCTTCCTTTCCTTCCTCTATTCCTTATGATTGTGTTGGTAGTTGACAATGCTCTCACTCAAGGGGAGTTTGCGGATACATTGTGTATGCGTACCTCCGAGTTGAGAGTATGAGTGAATGGGCATGGAGAATGCGCATGTTCTTTGGCTTGTGTTTGTGCAGGTGTCGAGCACGGATACAGTGATCAGAGGCAAGGTGAAGGTCAAGTATAAACGTGCCGTGCCGATGGACCAAGAGTGGCGAAGGGCGGACGTGAGGCTTGGACTGAGGGACCGGTGTGGCCCGAGGATCAATTGTGGTGGCTGGCAGCCTGGGACAGCGACGAGTGAAGACTTGCGGGCACGGTGTTGCTTGGGTCGAGGACCTGGGGACACGTGTCGGTGGACGGGGTGCACGGGCGGTGCATCCTCTCTCTATGGCTTGGCGGTTTGGTGTTGAGCCACAAAAAAACCACCGAGTGGACGGTTTCCAGGTTTGGGCCTCAAAACCTGGGCGCTTATGGTTTCCGAGTTTGGGCCACAAAACTCGGTCTGAGGACGGTTTCCAGGTTGGGCCTCAAAACCTGGGTGCTGCGGGTTTGCTGAGTTTGGGCCACAAAACTCAGGCTACGGTCGGCTGGTTTCCCCCGGTTTGGGCCTCAAAACCGAGGGTTGGTCGTGAAGGCTGGTTTCCCGTTTGTGGGCCTCAAAACCGGGGGCGAAGTCCATGAAAAGGACGAGCGAGCGGTGGTGGCACGTGGCGGCAATCGGTGAGGTTGCGTCGAGGCAACACTACTAGTTGTGCGGGCATGGCCGTCAGATCACCAGCATCTTCGAGTTGGTCCAGAATAACCCTAGGGTTTAGCTGGTTCGCTCTGTAATTAGAGAGGGTTAGAGTAGGAAATAGAATTAGGATAAGTAGAGGGAGACACCCTCCTCCCATTCTATCTCAGTCATTTGCTCTTTGCTTCTAGGGTTTCCTGCTCTCCTCCCAATCCCCTGCTGTAGCTAGCTGAGATCCGCAGAGAACCATACCTCTGTGTACTGGAGATTTTGAGGAAGTGAGGCCGTAACCTCACTGTTGTAGTAGGGTGTGTAGCCACACGGTTGCAGATCGATGACTTGATTCACGTTTTGTTCGAGTTCTTCGCGTTCTTCGTTTCTCCACGATTTTCCCGTCACTCGATCTCCCTCTCTATTGCGTCTTTGCGAAATCCGTTTGAATCAACTTGTTCTTATATAAGGAGATCATTTCCACCGAAGGAATTTATCTAACTCCTCACGAACAAGTAGATCGGGTCGATTTCGTTTTCGTGGCGCTTTTTGGTTCATACACCTTCCCCTTCGATTTCCCGTTGATTGAGTTGATTGGAGCGGATGATTTCTTGGGGATAGTCTCCTAACTACCTCGTGATCATTCTCTCCGAGTTTGGGATCAAGGGATTTTGGTTTGAATCGATTTGGAGAAGTTTTGGATGAAGGGCGACCAAAATTGCCCTCACTGGGAGTTGGCGGATAGTCCGCTATCCCAGCCGCGGACAGTCCGTGCGTCGGGGGCAGGCCAGATCAGTGGCTGTGTCCTTCGGCTGTTTCACTGTTCCTGACCTGACCGGCGACAGTCCGCCGTTGGTTTTCGCGGACAGTCCGGGAACTGTCCAGGGGACTTCAGCAGCACTGTTGTTTTGCTCTTTTGACCGGCGGACAGTCCGCCACCCCCTCGCGGACAGTCCGCAGTATGAGCGGACAGTCCGGGACCCCAGGGCCGGACAGTCCGCGAATTGGCTGTGTACTCCGGTTTTGTGCGTTTGCTCTCCCGGCTTCTTTGCTTGGTTTCCGGACTCCTCGTTTGATCCCAGAGTTGACCAAGGAACCTCTCTAGGCATCTTTGCTACTTGGTGGCATAGGTATTTGGAGACTTCTCGACGTAGCCATCTATCTACGTTCGGGACTTGGTTTTTGAGGGTCGAACTTGATCCGGTGCTTTTGCCGTTTGGTTCGCCATCGCTTTGTGGTGCCTCGCTGTGATCCTAGGGATCATCCACCCTCTTCCAAGGGTCGTGGGCATCACGGTTTCGATCGAAGCTCTTAGGGTTGATTTTGGGACAAAAGGCCAAAGTTTCGAGAGAAATTTTTGAGCTCCCATTCAACCCTGTTGACACCAGATTTTCGCACACACGAAGAATGGCAAGAGGGCCCCAGCTGGCGGTGAAGGAAGCATTGAGTAGACGACCAGGCGGTCGGCTAGTCTTCAGGATTCGGCGGATGCACACATGGTTGGTTGTCTTGAGAGACGACGGCTCCATTCGGGAAAACACATGTTGCAAGTAAAGCTGGCTTGCACGGGAAGACACGTGGTGATGGAAGGCACCGAATAATGTAGATTTATATGTATTTCCGTATTTTATTGTAAGTCGTAATCGTCTAGGACTCATGCTTCATCCAGGGTATAAATATGAACCCTCAACCATTGTAAAAATGTTCACAACCACATCAATACAACTGGCCCCGTGCCACCTTCGAGTCCTTATAGTCGTGTCGTCGACTTCTTCAAGAGGAATCATCGATCCGTCGACCTCCGTAAGTACCGGCAACCTTGTTATCATGTCTAGTATCATGCGGTGGATTTAGATATGATGCAAGTAGTCTCGTATGTTAAGCTTAGTATCGTGCGGCGGATTTAAGCTTATGACGAGAAGTTTTTGCCTATGACTTGTATCGTGCGGCAGATTAAGTCATGAGTAAAAATAGTTATCAGCTCTGTTAGATTTGGCATATCTAATAGATTCATCAAGTTATCATGTGTTATATGTTTTATTCATTTAATTCGTACAACACCTTTTGCCCGATCTAGATTGACCTTCGTTCGGCCTTGTCGCACGAGTTTTGTTTGTGCTTTGTTGGTTATGAGATCACGATGGCCGAATTGACTTTCAATCTAGATTGTTACGTGTTGTGGGATCATGCATGTCGATCATGTTTAGGCTTTGATAGAGCTGGGTGCCGTGCGGCAGGTACAGGTTTTAGATTAGTTTAACCATGTTTGGCTTGTATGTTTTCTTCTTCATGGACCCCAGTTCGGCTAGTTTGCCGATTCTGGTTAAGCTTACACGAGTAATGAGTACATATAGGTCTGTCCAGATGTACGTGTGCTTTTAGCTTCTTATAATTAGATCATATCATGCAGTGGATTAATCTAATTATAAGGAGTGGTGTAGATTTATAGCAAGTGGTATCATGCGGTGGATTAGCTTTGCTTGAGTTTGCACCTGACGGGTTTTATGAAGGCTAGACGTGCGGCAGTCTAGCTGGATTAGCCTATGCATATGTCATCCGTATGGATTTATATTTACAAGTTACCCTCTTTATCCTTTTGTTACATATGTGTTCGACATTCAACATGTTTATGAGATTTATCTTTTATACTTGTCGAATGACATTATAAACCTGTTTCGGCAAACAGCTTCTATAGCTATGTGCCATCGTGATTGGCTTTCAAAGCCGTACATATGGAACTGTCTCGTCTCACCCCGCATGTTCCAAGGTATTCTCACACTTTTGTCCCTTGTTGGTTTTCAGGTCAAACCGACTGGCACGCTTCCGGATTCAGTACGCTCCGGGCACCCGATTGAAGCCAGCCTCGTTCGGCTTGCTGTGTGCCTTGACGTGAGGTGACGAATTTTCCGTCAACACACTTTTTGGCACGCCCGGTGGGACCACTTTCATCTCGAGATGCTTGAAATCAGCGAAGATCAGTCTTTCGATGTGACCATGGACGATTTGCCGCTAGAGCCAAAAGATCTGGTGCAGCGAGCTTGCGATGAATTCCAGCGCAAGTGCTTGGAGACTTTCTCCAAGAATAAAAGCGGCAAGGTCTATCAGAAGCAGACGTTCTCGAAGGTTGTTCCTCATCACCAACCTGAGCTGCCCGACGGTGGTGAAGAAGAAGCTATCCAGAAGATGACTGATATATGCATAGAGTTGTATCAGGAGCCGTGACCAGTCATCAATCGGCTTTCTTAAACACCTTTCGTGCTATCATTGTGGCGGAACCGTCCTGATTATAAGAGCTCAAGTATTATCTTAGCCAAATCCGTCTGACTTCGACTGATACTTGAACCCATATAAACCCCGGTAGTCCGGAAATCTCGAAGGATTTCTAACACCATACATCATACAGGATCGCATCGTTCAAGGATTACATTCGTAAAGATACATCATAGCGAAACGAGACCGAATTTAAAATATCAGAGTGCGAATTTAAAACGGAGTTATTACAATACTGAATTTTAAAGTGCGGAAGGTGAAATAGTTTGAAACACGACCACTACACATGTGGTCCAAATAAAACCAACTCACACAACTCACTCTTCCCTTTTTAGATAATGTGCCACTAGAAGTCTCAGACCAGCAAAAGAAAAAGGAAGCTTCTGGACGACCCTGCCCTGGGCCTACTCCTCACCACCTTCCACTGGGTAGAGGCAGTGCTTACAATAGCCGAAGTAGACCTGGCCATCTGCAACAACGGGATAAACCCTGAGTACAGAAATGTACTCAGCTAGACTTACCCGTCCAACTGAAAATGAAGACTCCAAGGGTATGCAAGGCTTTTGAGGTGGAGCGGAGATCTTTTAGTTGCGAAAAGCTCAATTTCAGATAAGGGGTATTTGATGATAAAGATGAGCTGCCATTTTTAGACCTATTCCTTAATTCTAGGTTTTTCACCTGTACTAGAGCACTCACTTGAATCTAGCAATCATTAATATAACCATATCCAGTTGACTTATCCATATTTTAGTTGAACCTTTAATCATCACATGGAGTTGTATCGTGGTGAAGCTCGCCATAGTTTCCCACTAACCGGGGGAGACGACGACTCGAATCGAATTCCAAACCAGCTGGTGAAAACCTTTAATACCAGCCCACACTTTCCCCGTCGGGTCCATGCATTGGGCAACCGCTCGATGCTTGTTCGTGGTGGTAATCGTCGCGGCTCACAGCACGGACCGCCCAATTGGAACCTGGCGATGGCCTCACGCGGCAGATCGCAATTTCCATACTAGAGGGCACGACACGGGTTCAGACCGGCCCGAACAGCTTCTAACCGGCTTTGGGGTCGATGATTACGGCACCGACATATCCCTAAGTAAAAGGGCGCGTTCAAAAATGAACGAGGGCAACATCGATACAAACCTACACGATCCAACGGACGGACTGCCCCAAGTTTCCAAACTTGTGCCTTGCCTTCCAGTTGACCGTATTTCATTACTTACTTCTACTCGGTTCTTTTCCACGATAGCAAATATAGCCAACCGTGATCCGGTAACTACCCATCAGGGGTATTACGGAAACATCCTTAATTACTACTTTTATTAAGCAGGCTAAGCAATTCTACATTTATAAAAAGTAACAGGATAACAAGGCAGGTAATAATCAATAATCAAGGAATGGTAATGCAGCAAGTAGATTCATTAACTCCTAACCTAATGCATCACAATTTAAAAGGACTCAAGTAATTTTAATTGCAAAAGATAGGAGGCTTAATATGCTCCGGGGCTTGCCTTGGGTGAAGACCGAGGCCTCGTGGGAAGGGCACTCGGGCAAGTTAGTGTTGCAGGCGGGGTCGGCTTCCTCGCTTGCTGGAGCTCCGGAATCTGCTGCTCGGCGTTTGTCTCTGGCTCCTGGTCGGGCTTCGGAGGGGTCGATCCTATTGCGTGCGACGATTAATAAATAATTACAATGCGGGTGCAAGATGTGTGGTATGAAAAGAGCATTTCTTGCAAACCAACAAACCCAACTTGTTGAACCACTTTTGACACTGAGGTAAATACTTATTTAATTCATAAAACAAAATCCATTTATTCACCTTTTTCTTATTTAATAATTCAAAAGAAACTTAGGATTTGAACTGCAAGTGCACTTTTCTGGACTCAGAAAAATCCACGAAAATTCCAGAAGGCAAACATAGTTGCTGGACTCCACTAAACAAATTTCAGCCAAAATAAAATACAGAACTGCAGATATAAAAATAACAAGCAAACTGCCCAAAAAGGTGCTTTGAACTAGCTCCTCATTCAAAATGTGTCAAACAGCAGATTTCATAATTTTCCTGGCTTCTTCTCCTCATACACATCCTACTGTAGAGAACTGGTGGCCAGAGTATAAACATACAAGCCTACACAAAATAAACAAATTTATTCCAATTTAAACCATTTGAACTACAACCCTACTGCAAAAGGGTGCTAGGCTCAATTTCATATTTTTTCCAGATTCTACTTCACATTTTATGTTTATCAAGAAAGTTCCATGAACAGAAAAATTATATTATTTCTTACATGAATTTCCAAAGAAAAACACAGAGAAGTACATTTCTAAAGCAACTTCAGATTTCTTCACATAACAGACCATGCTTACATTTTTCTTCACTTGAACATCACAAACAGAGACTACACCAATTTTCCCACATTTTATTTTAACATATAAAACACCTTAACATTTATTCTAAGAAATCAGCCAAAAAGGACTTTTAATCATAAGTAACTTTTTCTACCTAAACAGTGCATCATATATTTTTCACAGGTGCAAAACAGGTTAATGAACTTACAAAAAATTTTCCAGGAATTATCTCAACCAGAAAACACTTATTTCCATTTATCACAACAAAAGCATATAAACTGAATTAAATAAAACAGTAAAATAAACTTCTACCAAAAATACTTTCATATTTTTCCGTGATAGATCTACTCATAAGCAAGCTAGCAAAACTGAAAGTACTTCATTTGGATTTGTAAAACGTGCTACACAAAAATAACAAGCATTTACTAGAAAAAGGAAAAACATTAAAAAAAATCCTTTAAAACACCCGGCGCTCGGCTTCGGTGGACGCGGTCCATGGACCAAGCAGAGGCTTACGCGCGGGGTCCACGGGTCAACGGGACCCACCCGTTAGAGAGAGAAGAACAGGGGAGAGGGTTGACCGGCGGCTGCTCGCCGGCGGTGAGGTTTCCGGCGACGAGGCTAGGCTAGATAGATTCGTCTCAACAAGGCGCATCCAGTGGTGGTGTTGGTTTGGCCAGCGCATAGCCGGAGCGTGCCGGCGGCGAGCGGTGGCGCACGGCGGCGGCGGCGACTCACGGCTTCGCCACTTCCGGCAGTGGCCGGAGAAATTGGGGAGGCAAAGCTCCTACAAAACCCTAGGGAAGCTACCAAGGGGGTTGGTTTGGCTCGGATGGCTCCAGAGGAGCTTGGCCACGTGAGCGGGCCGCGGCGGCACCCATGGCGCTCGGCCGGGGAGAAGGGAGATGGGAGGCGGTAGCGTTAAGGCTTGTTGGCGTTCTCACCTTGCCTTGGCTCGGTGAAGCTCGAGGATGAAGAAGGCTCGGCGGAGGCTTGGTGGATGAAGAACGGAAACTTGTCCTCCTTCGGCGGCGACGCGACCGAAAGGGGAAGTGGTGGTGTTGGCGTGGTAGCGCTCGATCGGCGGTTCCTTCGCGCGCACCGTATGATCTGGACGATGCGGAGTAGTGACCGAGGTCAATTGCCCGGTGGTGACTTGGCTAGGGCGGAACGGTGGTGCGGCTCTTTGATGCCGAACGGCGGCCAACCGGGGTGGCGTTCGCGGGAGAGGAGAGGGAGAGAGCGGGGGCGAGAGAGTGAGCGAGTGAGAGATCGGAGTGGGGTGCGCTTGGTTTTTGGCCGAGCCCTGGCCGGCCGGTGGTCGTGGCGGGGCCGCGACGCGACGTGCGGCAGCAGCGTGCGCGGCGGCCGAGGGCGGTGCGGCAGGCGAGCGCGCGCGGAGAGGGCGAGCGCGATAGCTTGCGTGATCGCGCGGCACGATCGGCGAGGAGTGGGCGAAGGAGATATGGAGCAGGAGACGCGGCCACGTGGCGCAAACGCCGGCGTACGGCGCGGCCGTGGTCGGGGCGACGGCGCGGTGGCGCGGGCGGGGCGAGCGGCACGCGCGCGTGGGCCGGCGCGGCAGGTGCAGCGCTGGAGCGGGCCGGCGCGGGTGGCTGGGCCGGCGCTGCGCGGACGAGCGGCGCGCGCGGCCGAGCGGAGCGGCGCGGGTTGGGCCGAAGGCCAGATGGGACGAAAACGAAGGAGCGGGAAGATTCATTTCCTTTTTCTTTTTCCAAATATTTTCCAAGTTTGACCACTCAAAAACAGATTCAAAAACTCCAAACTAAGTTTTGACCCAATATAAAAGTTGCTCAAAATAATTTTCTCTACAACTTTCATATAGGACACTTTTTCTGAAAACCATTTTTAAATCCTCCACATAAATAAAGCCAATTTTGAAGCATAAATCATTTTGTTTGACTTATTTTTAATTTAACAAACTAATCTGAACTAGGTCAAAACTCACAACATAAAAAGCACTCTACTCAATATTCTCTATTTTATAAAACTCTTTGCCCAATTAGAAATCCAATTAATTCATCAAGTCAAATAGAAATCCAAAATCCAACAACTAAACAAAAGCAAAAAGCACTCTTATGCACATGAAATGATGCAATGCATTGCTTATGTTTCTTTAGTAGCTAATTGCAGTGCCTAATGCAGTGCTTGACACTAGGGTGTCACAGCCCTTCCCCCATTAAAGAAATCTCGTCCCGAGATTTGGGTTACGTACCAATCTTTATAAAAGCGGGGTAATTCACGCGTAAGTACTCCTCTGTTTCCCAAGTCGCATCATTGGGTCCGTGATTGCTCCAGACGATCTTGTAAGTCTTCACCATTCGGTTACGCGTCTCTCGGGTCTTGGTGTCCAAAATCTCCTTGGGCTGCTCGTAGTACTCCAGATCCGATCTGATGGTGACGTCTGGAATCCGAACTTCTCTTGTTCTGGAACTCGAAGACACTTCTTTAACTGTGATACGTGGAACACTGGAAAACTGTGCTCATCTCTGGGGGTAACTGTACCTCGTATGCCACTTCTCCCTTCTTTGCTATGATCCGGTATGGTCCCACATATCGAGGTGCTAGCTTCTTCTTAATTCCAAAACGTTGGACCTTTCTCATAGGTGAGACCTTAAGATACACATAGTCTCCTACTTGAAATTCCAAGGGTCTTCTTCGAGTGTCAGCATAACTCTTCTGTCGGGATTGTGCTACTTTGATATGTTGTTGTACTATTTGCACAATCTCTTCAGCATTCCTTCACGTAATCTGACCCATAGAATCCTCGATCTCCTGACTCAAACCAATTTACTGGGGTTCTGCATCTTCGTCCATACAAAACTTCAAACGGTGCCATCTTTATACTTTCCTGATAGCTGTTGTTATATGAAAACTCGGCAAGGGGTAACCATTTTTCCCACGACTCTCTTGAAGATAGAACATAAGCTCTTAGGATATCTTCCAAAATCTGATTTACTCTCTTTCTGTTGCCCTGCGGTTTGGGGGTGATAAGCGGAACTTCTTACCAACTTGGTTCCTAACTCCTTGTGCAACTGTTCCCAAAAACGTGCTATGAACTGGGGTCCTCTATCAGAGACAATCCTTTTCGGAACTCCATGTAACCTCAAGATATTCTGAATGTACAGGTCTGCATACTGATGAGGGCGGTGTGTAGTCTTAACTGGTATGAAGTGAGCCACTTTAGATAACCGATCCACGATAACCCAGATAGAATCATTTCCTTTTTGAGTAGTGGGAAGACCTGTGATGAAATCCATACTAATTTCTTCCCACTTCCACTCTGGAATTGACAACGGTTGCAACAATCCGGCAGGTCTCAGATGTTTAGCTTTTATCCTGCAGCAAGTATCACACCTTGCAACATAAGCTACAACTTCTTTCCTCATCTTTGACCACCAATACCTTGTTTTCAAATCTTGGTACATCTTACTACTTCTGGGTGAATGGATAACTTTGAATTGTGAGCTTCATTCAGAATTCTTTCTTTCAGCTCTGTGTCCTTAGGAACAACCAACCTCTGGTTATACCACAAGATTCCCTGCTCATCAGTCCTGAAGTTCAAAGAACTACTGATTTCCAACCTCTTCTTAATCTGACAGATCTCTTCATCGGTCTTTTGTCCTTTGATGATGTCACTTTCTAAGGTGCACTGAAGAGTGATATTGTTCAGCATAACAGGGTGCATAAGGTTAAATCCATCTTCCAACAGTGGTTGTAGGGAGTTGCAATGAGTCTTGCGACTTAAGGCATCGGCTACAACATTTGCTTTTCCGGGGGGGTAATGCACTTCAAGGTTGTAATCCTTAATTAGCTCTAACCATCTTCTCTGCCTCATATTCAACTCTGGCTGGGTGAAGATATATTTCAGACTTTTATGATCCGTGTACACATGACATAGGTTTCCCATAAGATAATGCCTCCAATATTGAGCGCATGCACGACGGCTGCTAGTTCCAAATCATGAGTGGGGTAATTCTCTTCATGTGGTCGCAACTGACGAGAAGCATAGGCGATAACTTTTCCGTTCTGCATGAGTACACATCCGAGTCCAATCTTGGATGCGTCACAAAACACATCAAAAGGTTCCTCCAAGTTTGGCTGAGCTAAAATAGGTGCGGATGTCAACAACGTTCGCAGAGTACGAAAAGCTGCTTCACACTCTGGAGTCCATTCGAACTTCTTGTTTTTCTTGCGTTAAACGGGTCATAGGCTTGGCTATTCTTGAAAAATCCGGAATAAACCGACGGTAATATCCTGCCAAACCCAAAAAGCTGCGAACCTCAAAAACACTCGTGGGTGCTTCCCAATCCATAACCTCTTGCACTTTAGAAGGGTCTACAGAGATCCCTTCCTCTGAAAGGACGTGACCAAGGAAGGTACCTTCTTCAGCCAAAACTCACACTTGCTGAACTTAGCATACAACTTATGCTCTCTAACCGGGTCAGAACAACTCGTAGATGCTCAACATGGTCCCTCTCATTCTCAGAGTATACCAAGATATCATCGATGAACACTACAACAAACTTATCCAACTCTGGCATGAAGACTGAATTCATCAGGTACATGAAATGTGCTGGTGCATTGGTTAACCCGAAGGACATAACTAGATACTCATAGAGTCCGTATCTGGTAGAGGAAGCTGTCTTTGGTACATCTTCTCTTCTGATCTTAATCTGATGGTATCCTGACCTTAGATCAATTTTGGAGAACACTTTCGCCTTTGACAACTGATCAAACAAGACATCGATTCGGGGTAAGGGATATTTGTTCTTTATAGTTACGGCGTTCAACGGTCTGTAATCCACACACATCCTCAAAGTTTTATCCTTCTTTTTCACAAAGATAGCGGGACATCCCCAAGGTGACGAACTAGGGCGTATCAGACCCTTATCCAAAAGCTCTTGCAACTGAACCTTTAGCTCTGCTAACTCTTTAGCGTGCATTCTATACGGTCTGCGAGATATGGGTGCCGTTCCAGGGATTAGCTCTATAGCAAACTCCACATCCCTATCTGGCGGTAGTCCAGGCAACTCATCAGGAAAAACATCTGGAAACTAAACTCACACACTATTGGGATCTCAGCTATCTGCTTTGTCGTGACATTGAACAACACTCCGATCTCATGGGGGTTTCGAGGTAACTTGAACCGAAAGGTAGACCCACTACGAGGGCTAACCATATAAACTACTCGCGTTGCGACATCAAGGTTGACCTTCCAGAGTTTCATCCAACCCATTCCCAAGATTACATCCAGACCTAGACCAGGAATTACGATAGGATCCACTATGGCCTTCTTATCCCCAAAGGTCATTTCCACTCCCTTAGCCATTTTATGCGCGGAGAAACAGCTCCGGCGGAACTTATCTGATATCCCCCGGTCTAACTCTATCAACTCAAGATTACTTCTTATAACAAAATTCTCACTTATGAAAGAATGCGATGCTCCAGAATCAAACAGCATGACTGCGGGCATTGATTAACAAGAAAGGTACCAGCGGTGACAGGCTCTCCTTCTGGCACTTCTTCCACGGTGGTGTGATGCACATGACCTGCGTGAGGTGGAGGCTGAGTGTACTGCTTCTTTGGGCGAGGGCACTGATGCGACAGGTGTCCAGTCCGACCACAATTATAGCATGGACCAATCACATATGGGGCCTTGGAACCTCCTGCACTTCCGGCTTTGTTCTTGTTCTGCATCATGGGGGCGGTGTAGGGTTCTAAAAACTGGAACGGGGACGGTTGGTGGTGATCTTCCTCTGTGGGGGACGGAATCTTGCTCCTGTAACAGGCGGGCGATTCGGGGTACGTGCTCCGAAAGGGGTCCTCTGTTGAGACGAACCTCCTTCGTTCGCACGATGGCGTGTCTCTGTCCCCAGCCGACTATCATTGGCCTCTTGATTTAGGCAGTCACTGACGAAGTCACTGAAGGTGGTACGGTGACTGTTGCCCATCTTGGAAGCATGGCGGCACTCATTCCACGCTTAAAGCTTGCGATCTTCTTGGCCTCAGTATCCTAAAGTCTGGGCGTAGCGAGCTAGGTTGTTGAAGCTGTGGAGGTACTCGGACATAGATCTGGTTCCCTGAGACAACCTCATGAACTCTGCAATCTTCATTTCCATCAGACCACTAGGGATGTAGTGGTTGCGCATAGCGGTGGAGAACTGATCCCACATGACACGTGCATTGGCTGGCAGGGATGCACGGTACTGGGCCCACCATAAACCTGCGGGTCCTTCCAACATGTGGGCGGCGTACTCCGCCTTGAGCTCTTCCGTTAGACGAAGCAGACGGAACTTCTGGGTGATGAAGTTGAGCCATTCATCAGCCTCAAGCGGTTCGATGACTTCCTTGAACACAAGAGGGCGAGTGTCCAAGAAGTCACGGTAGGAGCTGTACTGGTTGGGCTCTGGGCCTTGACGTTGATGATGCTGCTGCGCAGTGTTGTTAGCGATATTGCGGAGGGTGGCCTCCATGTGCCTCTGCATTTCCTCCATATTCCTTTGGCTGCCCAAGAACTGGCCAAAGAACGCTTCCGGCGTCATCGGCGGCGGTGGGGGAGGTGGCACATTCTCCTCCTGTCCTGCCCCCTGTCCACACTGGCTGCGAGTGTGTGCCGGCATCTGCATATCCCATTAATAAGCAATCATTAGGGGATGTTATATCGATCATGAATAAATACTGCGCTGTACATAATTCGAAAATTTAGCACACGACCAAGTATAATTACTTATTTCCATACAACATCACAAAATAATCACTCAAAATTAGACATGCAAACGACGGATTTCCATAAAAGATGCCGGATCGAAGTCCGGACCTTGTCCAAAAGCTTACATGCCATCAACCATTTTAAACATAAAACCAGCACATGTTTAGGGCGTTACATCACTTAGCGAGCAAGCTCAAGCTATACAAAAGAAAAATCTCCTCCTCGGCTAAACTAGCGCTCAGGCATCTCCAGTGGCGGATGCGGCGTCCTCTGCGTCGATGTCGATCATCGGCTCGTCAGCGTGATCCTCCTGCAGAGGGGTGTCGGGACCAGGACCTCTCCGTCCTGGGGATCCTGGGCCTCGGCGACCGAACCTCGGCAGCGGCAGGGCGGCGGCCTCCTATGCAGCATGATGCATCCGATGGACTGCCTCGTGGAGCTGGTCGATATAGGCCTACTGTCCATGGATCTGCTGTATCAAGAGGTGGGCTCCCTCTCTGAGCTGGTCGGCGCCATGCGGGCCTCATCTCTCTGAAGAGCGGTGGTCAGGTACATCTGCTCTGCAACGGTCCTGGCAGTGGACTGTGCTGCTGCTGTACGGGCATCGTCACGCTCAAGAGTGACCTACTGAATCCTCTCCTGCAGACGAGCAACCTCAGCTTTGAAGTCCTCCTGAAGCTTCCTCTTGCTCTGGTAGGTGGCTATGAGGGTGAAGGACACGCTCTCGAGGTTGTGCTCCAAACTCTCACATACACCCAACAAAGCTCCATGGCGCTCATCGCAGGCGTCTCACAGTAGAACCTCTCCTCTAGGCTCCCTGTCAAGACTGACTCGAAGTCTGCTTCTAGCGCAATGGAAAAAGTGATCCACGGTGGAACACTCCGTGCCATAGCGCTAGCTAGGTCGGCGGGGAAGCGGGCGATGATGTCCTTCCGCACTAGGTATGCTGCCCTGTTGGCTCCATCCTTGGCACAGGTGCCTCTGGTGATCTCTGTCCACCCTGTCCAGTGAGGCTTAGCAGGCAAGGCTTTGACCTTGATCTCCACCATGACCAAGGAATCCTGCCCGTAGATCTCCTTCTGCCATGAGTACCTGGGCTCCTGTCCCTCCTCATAGCCCATGGCCTGCAGAATCCTCCAAAGGATGGTCGGCAACCCGAAGTAGGACAAGAACGTCTTCCGGTTCAGCTTGGTGGCCAAGCGGTGACGCGGAACCTCTCTGCCTCCGGTGGCCTTGCGAGCGGTCAACTTAGTCTGGGCCATCTATAGAAACAAAAGGGGTTTCGAACTCTCGTGAGACGGATATTAAGTTGGCAAATTTTTATATAAAGGAGACAACTTTTAATTAAGGGGAGGTAATGTAAATGCAAGAATTTAAACATGATGCATGATCGTACTTATGTTCTCACTCACTAACAATGACTCGTAAGTCCTATCATTCTAGTCGGTGGCAAGAACGATCTCTCATGCGTTATCTACACGTTCTACTCGTTTGCATAGTTAGTGTACCTGCAGAAGATTCATTTCAGCCCAAGAAATTCCCAATGGTAAAACAATTGAGAATTGGCCAATATGTGAAATACATAGAAGCCAACACTAAACACCATGCACCAACATAGAAAAACACCCTTGAAAACATTGATACCTGTGACACCCCAATTTTAAGAACAAATTGGAGCACAATATATGTATGCCAGGATCAATTTTCATACATATATCCACATCATAGTAAATATCAAAACAGTGCTTTTATTAATATATCGAATATTATTACATAAATGACCCTCGGGTCTGAAAGAAAAAGTACAGACTCTCTCGACATCTAACTCTAATGAAGACTCTGAAGTAGTCGCGGAAGTCTGGACTCCATCTCCACAGGAAGGTCGACCGGGGGCTGCGCCATCCTAGTACAGGTCGTCAGGGTCGAAGCCACCGTCCTCTGGATACTCCGGCTCCTCGTGAACGTAGCCACCAGCGTCTCCGTAATCGCCAGCGTCTGGGTGGGGTAGCAGGGGAACAAAGAGGAGGGTGAGTACATCGAAATGTACTCCGCAAGTGTAGGAAATATATGCTTATGAGGCTTATAACAAAGGTAGGCTGACTTTGTTTGACTCAAGCGCCTAAAGCGACACAGCCTATTAATCCTATTAATCCTATGCACCTATTTACTAGGTTATAGACACAGACATTGTAGAAAAGTAACAACACTCGAGTCGCACCGAGCAAGACCACGCTCGGAGTCACACCGAGTACCAACACTTGGAGTCTCACCAAGCAACCGCACTTGGAGTCGCACCAAGTACCCACACCTGAAGTCCATCAGACAACCGCACCTGAAGTCCATCAGATGACCCGAACTAGTAACCAGTAACCAACTAATCTCAAAGAAGTCCAAGCCCGCTCGTGACCGTGAGCACGGCTGATATATCAGTTTTACACTCTGCAGAGGTTGCACATCGTTACCCATGAGTCGTGCAAATCCCGTCACGCTAGACACTGCCAAGTGCATAGCGGGTTGCACTGCAAGGCCTTTACAAAGTCCCTCCAAGTCTGTGTTACACGTACTCTAAGGTTTCTCCCCTGTCCATAAGTCAAAGACCCCAAGGGACCCTCTTGAGCCACTAACAAACCCCGTGTAGCATAACTTAGAGGATACTAATTAATTAGCCAGGTCCAGCCCATCCAGATCTCATGGTTGCGCTGTCAAGCCGGGTTACATGCTCTGAGAACCGGGTCCTAGGGATCCAGGCAGGATATGTCTAGCACGAGCCCTGAACCAAAAACCAAAAGCAGCTGCCGAGTCCCACGGCACAAAACCACCAATACGGTTCCATCCTGCCGGATTTACCTAAACCATGTTTCTACAAAAGTTACCATGCCCACATCGTTTCATAGTTCATTAATCAGGATTAATTATATTTGAACATCATCCCATCCCAACATGACTGCAGGGCTAAGCAAGACTTCTACCCGAACACCCAAAACAGGCGACAAGGATATATAACAATAACTAGCAAACCATATCATGGGATTCAAATTAATGACAAGCATGCATCTACAAGATCTAACTACTCTAGTACCAAAAGTAAAATGAAGTAGGTGCAAGATGTTCAAGGACACTTGCCTTCGGACTGGGTCGAATCAACTGGGTCGCAAGGATGGTCTGGAGCGTCCTCGTACTCCGCACTCTCTGGCCCAAGCAACAAACATGGCACATACAAGCAAAATAAATAACAGTACAGCAAATATTACAGAAACAGTAAACCAACAGTTCTACTGCGTAGAGAACGAAATTATGAATCTAACGCAAGTTGAATGGGTCGAATCGGAGTTAAACGCAAAAGTTATAAGCATTTGAAGTTGGATGGCAATTCTGTGAATAAATCAAACTCATTTTCGTATTTAAATAAATAAAAACTGAATTTAAAAGAACTCTGGACCGGGCCTCATTTCCAAGGAAAAACGGGGTTAGATCAAAAGAAAACGCAGACTCAGCGCATAGTAGGAGTGGACGGCGGGTTGATATCTCTGAAGTTCAGGGGCTCTTTAGCAAAACAAACGGCGAAGGGGTACCGGCGGCTCTCGGCCGTCGATCTGGCGATAGCCTACGGCCACAGATAACCAGACCCCAGATGACAGCGTCCCCTTTCTCCGTCTCGCCCGAGGCCAGCGGGCTCTTCTCCGTCTCGCCCGAGGCCAGCGGGCTCTTCTCCGTCTCGCCCGAGGCTAGCGCTGGGTTAGCCTCGGCCTTCCTCCTTCCGACTCGCCCGAGGCTAGCGCTCGGTTAGCCTCGGCCTTCCTTTTCCGATTCGCCCGAGGCTAGGATTAGATCGGGGCGGTCGGTTGGCGTGTGCGCCATGTGTCGCCCGTGGATTGGAGCGGTGCGCCACGCGGCCGGTGAACCAGCTGACGCGGCTTGTGTGGACTGGGTCCATGGTGCTATGCACCTGGTGCATACCGGTTCGAGTTAGGATCTAATCTGGGCCATTCAGAGGAGACCGGACGGCACCGGATAGAGGAGTGGGGGTGCTGGCGGCGCCGGTGAGACTAGACGCGGCGGCGCAGGGGCTCTACGCGGCGGCGCCATAGGGAGCTCGCCGGAGTTCGCTCGGGAATCCGCTAGGGTTCGGTAGAGATTAAATAAAAGGGTCTAGGAGATAGGGGAGCTCACCACGAGCTTGATGGAGGGGTCGGTGACGCCTTTCCGAGCTCGCAGGTGGCCGGTCGACGGAGCAGTGCAGATCCCCGCCTCCTGAGTCTCCGGCGAGGTCGAGGGGTGGCTTCCCGACTCGGGCGCACTCCGAAGATGGGTCTCCTGGACGCGGTACGCTTCGGCAGCCTCACTGGAGGTCGGAGAGGGGTTCACGGAGGCTTTCTTGGTGCGGCAGAGAGCTCGGCAGAGCTCTACAATGGTGAGGGCGGCGGCGGGCTCTGGAGATCCTAGATGGAGGGGCGAGGGGTCCTTGCGGTGGCGGCGCAGGGTCGGGGTAGGGTTTATAGGGTGTGGGGAGGGTTGGATAGACAGGTGGGGGTTGTAGCGGATCGATCGGTGCGGGCGGAGGGGTGAGGCTGCTGCGTCGCGCGAAGGGCGGGGAGAGGTTGGGGAGGGATCTGACCTGCGGGTCCCGCCTGTCAGCGATGGGAACAGGAGGGAGGGCGCACGGTGGGAGCGGGGTTGGGCCGCAGTGGCTGCTGGGCCGGCTGCACGCGGTTGGGAGGGAGTGGGGACACGGTGTGGGCCGCCAGGGGAGGTGCTGAGTGCGGAGGGGAAGTGGGCCGGCGCGCGCGCGGTGGGCGGAGTGGGCCGGTGCTGAGGAGAGGAGAGCGGGCCGGCGCTGAGGTCCAAAGGCCTGAGCTTTTCTTTTTTTTCAGATTCTTTTCTTTGCAAACTCTTTCAAACTCCAAATTTCAAAACCTTTTCAAATCAAACAGTTCACAAACTTTTCAAATCCTTTTCCCTAGGTTTTGTAAACAAAACTTGAGTTTGGTTTTGTAAAACTTTTATAATTTTTTTTTTAAAATAGAATAAATTCGATTCACCCTATACGGGTTTTAATAAATCATTTACCACACAATAAAAAAATATGCAATGGCATGAATGCAACATGAAAAATGATAATAAATTTTATTTTCCTCCTCTAATAAACTAGCCAACCTATTTAGTTTCTAAATTCTTTAGTTAAATTGGGGAAATTAAATCAGGGTGTTACAAACCTACCCCCCTTAGAAGAATCTCGTCCTCGAGATTAGGAAGAGTCGGCGAAGAGATGAGGAAAATCTGTCCGAAGATCATCTTCTTTCTCCCATGTGGCTTCTTCTTCGGAGTAATGCTTCCATTGCACCTTGCAGATTTTAATCCTCTTGTTGCGAGTGCCCCGTTCCATCGTGTCTAGGATCTTGATCGGCTCAGAGAATGTCAGATCATCTCTCAGATCAAGCTCCTCAAGTGGCAACTGCTCCTCTGGAACTCGGAGGCATCTCTTCAGCTGGGATACATGGAACACATTATGGATACCTGCCAGACGTGCAGGCAACTCCAGCTGATAAGCAACTGCACCTTTCTTGTCAATCACCTTGAAAGGGCCAATGAATCTCGGAGATAGCTTTCCTTTGACATTAAACCTCCGAAGACCTCTGAAGGGTGACACCTCCAGATAGACATAGTCCCCAATCTGGAACTCCAGCTCACGTCTTCTGACATCTGCATAACTCTTCTGTCTAGACTGAGCTGTCTTCAGGTTGCTTCTGATCTGCCTGACCTGTTCCTCAGCTTCCTCTATAGACTCGGGGCCAAAGACTTTCCTTTCTCCAACCTGATTCCAGAACAGAGGAGTTCTGCACTTCCTGCCATACAGTGCCTCGAAAGGTGACATCTTCAGACTGGCCTGATAGCTGTTGTTATATGAGAACTCTGCATATGGCAGACTCACATCCCAACTCTGGCTGTTCTGAAGCGCACTGGCTCTCAACATATCCTCCAGAATCTGATTCACCCTTTCTGTCTGACCATCGGTCTGAGGGTGATAAGCCGAACTGAAACTGAGGCGAGTGTCCATAGACTCATGCAACCGCTTCCAGAATCTGGATGTGAACTGTGTACCTCTGTCAGATACTATGATCTTAGGTACTCCATGCAAGCATACAATGCGGGACATATACAGCTCTGCCAGCTTCGGACCCTGATATGTCTCCTTGACCGGAATGAAGTGAGCCACCTTGGTCAAACGATCCACTATGACCCAGATAGAGTCATATCCAGACTGTGTCCTGGGCAAACCAGTGATAAAATCCATGCTGATCTGTTCCCATTTCCATTCTGGAATCTGCAGGGGCTGTAGCAAACCAGCTGGTCTCTGATGTTGGGCCTTAACCCTCTGACATGTGTCACACAAGGCCACATACTCTGCTACTTCCCTCTTCATCCCATACCACCAGTAATACTGCTTCAGATCCTGGTACATCTTGGTACTGCCTGGGTGAAGAGAGTAGGCTGAATCATGAGCTTCTCTCAAGATCAACTCCTTGATAGCCTTCACATCTGGAACACAGATCCTGCCTCTGAACCACAAAACACCTTGATCATCCTCTGCGAAGCCTGGGGCTTTGTCCTCCTTGATCAACTGTCTGATCTCCAGAAGATACTCATCAGTGAGCTGTCCTGCTCGAATATCACGCTCCAAGGTCGAATCAACCTCCAAGGCTACTGCATCAGTATGACCAAGAATACCCAAGTTGAGCTTCTCAAACTCCTCATGCAACTCGGGCTGCTGCTCCTTGATCTCAAGCACATTGCAGTAGACCTTTCTGCTCAAGGCATCTGCAACAACATTCGCCTTGCCCGGATGATAGTTGATACTCAGATCATAATCTTTGATCAACTCTAGCCATCTTCGTTGGCGAAGATTCAGATCTGGCTGGGTGAAAATGTACTTCAAGCTCTTATGATCGGTGTATATCTCCGTCTTCTTGCCCATCAGATAGTGCCTCCAGATCTTCAGAGCATGAACAACTGCTGCCAACTCTAGATCATGTGTAGGGTAATTCAGCTCATGCTTCCTGAGCTGTCTCGAGGCATAAGCAATCACCCGACCTTCCTGCATAAGCACACATCCCAAACCCTGTCGCGAAGCATCACAATACACAGTGAAGTTCTTCTGGACATCTGGCATGACAAGAATAGGAGCAGAGGTCAATCTCGCTTTCAGCTCCTCGAAACCAGTCTGGCATTCAGGGGACCATACAAACCTGGCACCCTTCTCAGTCAATCTCGTCATCGGCTTCACGATCTTGGAGAATCCCTCAATGAATCTGCGATAGTATCCTGCCATACCGAGGAAACTCCGAATCTCAGTAACGCTCTCAGGTACCTTCCAGTCCAATATATCTTGGACCTTGCCTGGATCCACTGATACACCACCCTCTGAGATGATATGCCCCAAATACGCTACCTTCTTCAACCAGAACTCGCATTTGCTCAGCTTTGCATACAACCGATGCTCTCTGAGCTTCTGCAACACTAACCTCAGATGCTTCTCATGTTCTTCTTCAGTCTTTGAGAATATCAGGATATCATCAAGGAACACCACGACGAACAGATCTAGAAACTCCATAAAGACCTTGTTCATCAGATACATGAAGAAAGCTGAGGCATTAGTCAAGCCGAAGGACATCACTGTGTACTCATATAGCCCATATCGAGTCACAAATGCCGTCTTCGGGATATCAGCTTCACGAATCTTCAGCTGATTATAACCTGTTTGCAGGTCAATCTTCGAGAACACATGAGCACCCTTCAACTGATCAAACAGATCATCAATGCGAGGAATCGGGTACTTGTTCTTGATGGTAGCTTCATTCAATGCACGGTAATCAACGCACATCCGCAGGCCTCCATCCTTCTTCGGAACAAAGATCACAGGGGCTCCCCACGGGGATGTACTAGGACGAATATGCCCCTTCTCTAGCTGCTCTTGGATCTGCGTCTTCAGCTCAGCTAGCTTTTCGGCATCCATTCTATATGGTCGCCTGTATATAGGTGCAGTGCCAGGAACTAAATCAATAGAGAACTCAACCTCACGATCAGGTGGCATACCTGGCACTTTCTGGAAGACATCGGGGAACTCCTTGACAACTCGGATATCAGGTACCACGACAGCCTCATATGCTCTGGCTTCTTCTATCATCTGTGTCGGTGCTCGATACACAATCTCCGTGCCACCTGGATGCTTCACTGTGATGAGCCTCTGAGCACAATCAATGACTCCCTGGTACTTGCGTAGCCAATCCATTCCCAGAATGACATCAATACCTTGGGAATCCAGAACAATAAGAGAGGTGGGAAAGACTACCCCCCTTATGGTTAAGCTCACATTCGGGCACACATGCCTCGATATCAGTTCTCCTCCAGGAGAGTTCACTAGCAGATGCTTTTTCATTAACACTCTATTCATATTATATTTAGATGCGCAGGGTGCTGATATGAACGAATGAGATGCTCCAGAATCAAACAAGACTGTAACTGGGTGAGAGTCAACAAGGAACGTACCAAACACCACATCTGGTGCCGTCTGAGCAGACTCTGCCGTCACGTGGTTCACACGACCACGAGTGTAGCTCTGGGACTGGCCTGCAGGACGAGACTGCGGTGGAGCTGGCTGCCTCAACGGACACTTGTTGGCGAAGTGTCCCATCTGGTTGCACTTGTAGCACGGGCCAACCTGACCTGCCCCCTGTGCTGAACGGGGCTGCTGCGGAGCTGGAAGACCCTGGCGAGGTGCCTGAGCCTGGCGTGGCTGCTGCTGCTGCTGCTGAGGTGGAGCCTGATACTGTGGAGCTGGATGCCTGTACTGGGGAGCTGGCTGCCGGGACTGGGGCGGGCGGTACTGCTGCTGCTGGGGAATCTGCCTAGAAGCTGAGGCAGGTGGAGCGTAGCGGGGACGAGTAGAGCTGCCGGAGGACTGTCCCTGGAACGTCATCTTCCTCTTGCGATCTGCATCGAGGTCCTTCCGTTCCTTCTCCACTGCGAAGGCACGGTCAACCAGCTTCTGAAATGAGGAATACTCATTTGAAGCTAGGGCATAGCGGAGTCCTGGGTTAAGCCCATGCCTGAAGCAGATAACAATTTCATTATTGATCAGGTAACAAAAGGAATGAACAAGGGTATATGAAGAATATATTTAATATGAAAGAATGACAGAGATCTTGCCTGAAGCACTCCTGCTTCTTATCATCTGTGTCCACGTCATCTGGGGCGTAACGGGACAGCTGGCTGAACCGCGTGAGATACTCACGCACTGTCATCGCGCCCTGTCTGAGATCCTGGAACTCGCGGCGCTTCACCCTGATCTCGCCGAAAGGGACGTACTGGTCGCGGAATGCCCTGCGGAACTCCTCCCAAGTGATCGAGTCGGCGTCCGCATGAGCTGCGGTGTATGCAGTCCACCAGTTCTTCGCCGGACCCTGAAGCTGGTGCGAGGCGTAGAGGGCCTTATCAAGGTCCCCGACATGGGCAAGCTGCAACTTGCCTGTGATCGTCTCGAGCCAATCATCTGCATCCATTGGCTCTATGGCGTGGTGGAACACTGGAGGGCGCGTCGTCATGAAGCTCCTGAGAGTGTCATCCGGTCGGGGTGGCTGTGCGACTCCTGCACCCTGAGCACCCTGAGCAGCCTGCGCCATCTGCTGCATGTGCTGCATGATCTGGGCCATGTTCTGCATCATCTCATTCTGCACCTGGGCCATCTGGAGCGGGTCGTACGGAGGCGGAGGTGGAGGTGGATGAGGATGGGGCGGCTGGTTGCCACCTGCTCCGCTCCCGCCAGCGTGACCGGCGTTACCCGCGCTGCTCCTGGTGTCAACCATCTGTTACATTTCCCAGGAGTAAGAGTGAGATATGATAGATAGATATATAACAACCCTGGTTTGGTTAATTAATTCGTTTAGTAAAACATTTTAACAAATGATGTCGCTGCAACCTGACGGTCGCAACACACCAACAATCATTACAAAGAACCAAATCAAAACATGTGCACAAGTACATGTCAATCAACGTGCTACGAATTCAAACAATTATGGTGGGCATCCTACTATTGGAGGACCTACTTTTAAACAGAGTTTGAATTTTCAGCAGAGATAGACTACAGAAGTGGGAAAAAGGGTTAGGCTTTTAAAATAGTTTTGTAATCTCGACGACTGACTAGGGTAGCGTCCTACGGTCAACACGGCTCTGATACCACTCTGTGACACCCCAATTTTAAGAACAAAATTGGAGCACAATATATGTATGCCAGGATCAATTTTCATACATATATCCACATCATAGTAAATATCAAAACAATGCTTTTATTAATATATCGAATATTATTACATAAATGACCCTCGGGTCTGAAAGAAAAAGTACAGACTCTCTCGTCATCTAACTCTAATGAAGACTCTGAAGTAGTCGCGGAAGTCTGGACTCCATCTCCACAGGAAGGTCGACCGGGGGTAGCGCCATCCTAGTACAGGTCGTCAGGGTCGAAGCCACCGTCCTCTGGATACTCCGGCTCCTCGTGAACGTAGCCACCAGTGTCTCCGTAATCGCCAGCGTCTGGGTGGGGTAGCAAGGGGACAAAGAGGAGGGTGAGTACATCGAAATGTACTCCGCAAGTGTAGGAAATATATGCTTATGAGGCTACTAACAAAGGTAGGCTGACTTGTTTGACTCAAGCGCCTAAAGCGACACATCCTATTAATCCTATTAATCCTATGCACCTATTTACTAGGTTATAGACAGACTCTGCAGTAAAAGTAACAACACTCGGAGTCGCACCGAGCAAGACCACGCTCGGAGTCACACCGAGTACCAACACTTGGAGTCTCACCAAGCAACCGCACTTGGAGTCGCACCAAGTACCCACACCTGAAGTCCATCAGACAACCGCACCTGAAGTCCATCAGATGACCCGAACTAGTAACCAGTAACCAACTAATCTCAAAGAAGTCCAAGCCCGCTCGTGACCGTGAGCACGGCTGATATATCAGTTTTACACTCTGCAGAGGTTGCACATCGTTACCCATGAGTCGTGCAAATCCCGTCACGCTAGACACTGCCAAGGTGCATAGCGGGTTGCACTGCAAGGCCTTTACAAAGTCCCTCCAAGTCTGTGTTACACGTACTCTAAGGTTTCTCCCCTGTCCATAAGTCAAAGACCCCAAGGGACCCCTCTTGAGCCACTAAACAAACCCCATGTAGCATAACTTAGAGGATACTAATTAATTAGCCAGGTCCAGCCCATCCAGATCTCATGGTTGCGCTGTCAAGCCTGGGTTACATGCTCTGAGAACCGGGTCCTAGGGATCCAGGCAGGATATGTCTAGCACGAGCCCTGAACCAAAAACCAAAAGCAGCTGCCGAGTCCCACGGCACAAAACCACCAATACGGTTCCATCCTGCCGGATTTACCTAAACCATGTTTCTACAAAAGTTACCATGCCCACATCGTTTCATAGTTCATTAATCAGGATTAATTATATTTGACCATCATCCCATCCCAACATGACTGCAGGGCTAAGCAAGACTTCTACCCGAACAACCCAAAACAGGCGACAAGGATAATATAACAATAACTAGTAAACCATATCATGGGATTCAAATTAATGACAAGCATGCATCTACAAGATCTAACTACTCTAGTACCAAAAGTAAAATGAAGTAGGTGCAAGATGTTCAAGGACACTTGCCTTCGGACTGGGTCGAATCAACTGGGTCGCAAGGATGGTCTGGAGCGTCCTCGTACTCCGCACTCTCTGGCCCAAGCAACAAACATGGCACATACAAGCAAAATAAATAACAGTACAGCAAATATTACAGAAACAGTAAACCAACAGTTCTACTGCGTAGAGAACGAAATTATGAATCTAACGCAAGTTGAATGGGTCGAATCGGAGTTAAAACGCAAAAGTTATAAGCATTTGAAGTTGGATGGCAATTCTGTGAATAAATCAAACTCATTTTCGTATTTTAAATAAATAAAAACTGAATTTAAAAGAACTCTGGACCGGGCCTCATTTCCAAGGAAAAACGGGGTTAGATCAAAAGAAAACGCAGACTCAGCGCATAGTAGGAGTGGACGGCGGGTTGATATCTCTGAAGTTCAGGGGCTCTTTAGCAAAACAAGCGGCGAAGGGGTACCGGCGGCTCTCGGCCGTCGATCTGGCGATAGCCTACGGCCACAGATAACCAGACCCCAGATGACAGCGTCCCCTTTCTCCGCTTCGTGCCGAGGCCAGCGGGCTCTTCTCCGTCTCGCCCGAGACTAGCGCTGGGTTAGCCTCGGCCTTCCTCCTTCCGACTCGCCCGAGGCTAGCGCTGGGTTAGCCTCGGCCTTCCTCCTTCCGACTCGCCCGAGGCTAGCGCTCGGTTAGCCTCGGCCTTCCTTTTCCGATTCGCCCGAGGCTAGGATTAGATCGGGGCGGTCGGCTGGCGTGTGCGCCATGTGTCACCCGTGGATTGGAGCGGTGCGCCACGCGGCCGGTGAACCAGCTGACGCGGCTTGTGTGGACTGGGTCCATGGTGCTATGCACCTGGTGCATACCGGTTCGAGTTAGGATCTAATCTGGGCCATTCAGAGGAGATCGGACGGCACCGGATAGAGGAGTGGGGGTGCTGGCGGCGCCGGTGAGACTAGACGCGGCGGCGCAGGGGCTCTACGCGGCGGCGCCATAGGGAGCTCGCCGGAGTTCGCTCGGGAATCCGCTAGGGTTCGGTAGAGATTAAATAAAAGGGTCTAGGAGATAGGGGAGCTCACCACGAGCTTGATGGAGGGGTCGGTGACGCCTATCCGAGCTCGCAGGTGGCCGGTCGACGGAGCAGTGCAGATCCCC
Organism: Coix lacryma-jobi var. lacryma-jobi; assembly: GCA_009763385.1. Lineage (NCBI taxonomy): Eukaryota > Viridiplantae > Streptophyta > Magnoliopsida > Poales > Poaceae > Coix > Coix lacryma-jobi. Next base: position 59,690,082 of record CM019829.1, read on the forward strand.
GCCTCCTGAGTCTCCGGCGAGGTCGAGGGGTGGCTTCCCGACTCGGGCGCACTCCGAAGATGGGTCTCCTGGACGTGGTACGCTTCGGCAGCCTCACTGGAGGTCGGAGAGGGGTTCACGGAGGCCTTCTTGGTGCGGCAGAGAGCTCGGCAGAGCTCTACAATGGTGAGGGCGGCGGCGGGCTCTGGAGATCCTAGATGGAGGGGCGAGGGGTCCTTGCTGTGGCGGCGCAGGGTCGGGGTAGGGTTTATAGGGTGTGGGGAGGGTTGGATAGACAGGTGGGGGTTGTAGCGGATCGATCGGTGCGAGCGGAGGGGTGAGGCTGCTGCGTCGCGCGAAGGGCGGGGAGAGGTTGGGGAGGGATCTGACCTGCGGGTCCCGCCTGTCAGCGATGGGAAGAGGAGGGAGGGCGCACGGTGGGAGCGGGGTTGGGCCGCAGTGGCTGCTGGGCCGGCTGCACGCGGTTGGGAAGGAGTGGGGACGCGGTGTGGGCCGCCAGGGGAGGTGCTGAGTGCGGAGGGGAAGTGGGCCGGCGCGCGCGCGGTGGGCGGAGTGGGCCGGTGCTGAGGAGAGGAGAGCGGGCCGGCGCTGAGGTCCAAAGGCCTGAGTTTTTTTTCAGATTCTTTTCTTTGCAAACTCTTTCAAACTCCAAATTTCAAAACCTTTTCAAATTAAACAGTTCACAAACTTTTCAAATCCTTTTCCCTAGGTTTTGTAAACAAAACTTGAGTTTGGTTTTGTAAAACTTTTATAATTTTTTTTTAAAATAGAATAAATTCGATTCGCCCTATACGGGTTTTAATAAATCATTTACCACACAATAAAAATATGCAATGGCATGAATGCAACATGAAAAATGATAAATAAATTTTATTTTCCTCCTCTAATAAACTAGCCAACCTATTTAGTTTCTAAATCCTTTAGTTAAATTGGGGAAAAATTAAATCAGGGTGTTACAATACCCTCGTATGCATCTGCGTGGAGCTCGCACATACTTGGTATAAGAACTCTCACCTAGACCGACGGTTGAACGGTCATGCTCTCATATCTCACAAAATCATTTTATGCATGTTTTTGCGATCGACGCATTCTCTTGTTCCGAGAATGGACTAGCAAATAAGATCCAGCATGAAGCAAAACCCTGAACCCTGTTAGCAGTTAAGCCACCTGAATCCTAGTATAGGGCTTAAGGACGAGACTGGGCACACTTAGTAATTGAAAATAGTTTTGAAAGTAGTTTTGAAATACCCAATTTAGTTCGAAAATAGCTCTTTGCGGAGGTAATCACTTGAACCTGGCTCCGATACCAGCTGTGGCGGAACCGTCCTGATTATAAGAGCTCAAGTATTATCTTAGCCAAATCCGTCTGACTTTGACTGATACTTGAACCCATATAACCCCGGTAGTCCGGAAATCTCGAAGGATTTCTAACACCATACATCATACAGGATCGCATCGTTCAAGGATTACATTCGTAAAGATACATCATAGCGAAAACGAGACCGAATTTAAAATATCAGAGTGCGAATTTAAAACGGAGTTATTACAATACTAAATTTTAAAAGTGCAGAAGCTGAAATAGTTTGAAACACGACCACTACACATGTGCTCCAAATAAAACCAACTCACACAACTCACTCTTCCCTTTTTAGATAATGTGCCACTAGAAGTCTCAGACCAGCAAAATAAAAAGGGAAGCTTCTGGACGACCCTGCCCTTGGCCTACTCCTCATCACCTTCCACTGGGTAGAGGCAGTGCTTACAATAGCCGAAGTAGACCTGGCCATCTGCAACAACGGGATAAACCCTGAGTACGGAAATGTACTCAGCTAGTCTTACCCGTCCAACTGAAAATGAAGACTCCAAGGGTATGCAAGGCTTTTGAGGTGGAGCTGGGATCTTTTAGTTGCGAAAAGCTCAATTTCAGATAAGGGGTATTTGATGATAAAGATGAGCTGCCATTTTTAGACCTATTCCTTAATTCTAGGTTTTTCACCTGTACTAGAGCACTCACTTGAATCTAGCAATCATTAATATAACCATATCCAGTTGACTTATCCACATTTTAGTTGAACCTTTAATCATCACATGGAGTTGTATCGTGGTGAAGCTCGCCATAGTTTCCCACTAACCGGGGGAGACGGCGACTCGAATCGAATTCCAAACTAGCTGGTGAAAGACCTTTAATACCAGCCCACACTTTCCCCGTTGGGTCCATGCATTGGGCAACCGCTCGATGCTTGTTCGTGGTGGTAATCGTCGCGGCTCACAGCACGGACCGCCCAATTGGAACCTAGCGATGGCCTCACGCGGCAGATCGCAATTTCCATACTAGAGGGCACGACACGGGTTGAGACCGGCCCGAACAGTTTCTAACCGGCTTTGGGGTCGATGATTACGGCACCGACATATCCCTAAGTAAAAGGGCGCGTTCAAAAATGAACGAGGGCCAACATCGATACAAACCTACACGATCCAACGGACGGACTGCCCCAAGTTTCCAAACTTGTGCCTTGCCTTCCAGTTGATAGTATTTCATTACTACTCCGGTTCTTTTCCACGATAGCAAATATAGCCAACCGTGATCCGGTAACTACTCATCAGGGGTATTACGGAAACATCCTTAATTACTACTTTTATTAAGCAGGCTAAGCAATTCTACATTTATAAATAAGTAACAGGATAATAAGACAGGTAATAATCAATAATCAAGGAATGGTAATGCAGCAAGTAGGATTCAATTAACTCCTAACCTAATGCATCACAATTTAAAAGGACTCAAGTAATTTTAATTGCAAAAGATAGGAGGCTTAATATGCTCCGGGGCTTGCCTTGGGTGAAGACCGAGGCCTCGTGGGAAGGGCACTCGGGCAAGTTAGTGTCGCAGGCGGGGTCGGCTTCCTCGGCTTGCTGGAGCTCCGGAATCTGCTGCTCGGCGTTTGTCTCTGGCTCCTGGTCGGGCTCCGGAGGGGTCGATCCTATTGCGTGCGACGATTAATAAATAATTACAATGCGGGTGCAAGATGTGTGGTATGTAAAGAGCATTTCTTGCAAACCAACAAACCCAACTTGTTGAACCATTTTTGACACTGAGGTAAATACTTATTTAATTCATAAAACAAAATCAATTTATTCACCTTTTTCTTATTTAATAATTCAAAAGAAACTTAGGTTTGAACTGCAAGTGCACTTTTCTGGACTCAGAAAAATCTACGAAATTCCAGAAGGCAAACAATAGTTGCTGGACTCCACTGAACAAATTTCAGCCAAAAATAAAATACAGAACTGCAGATATAAAAATAACAAGCAAACTGCCCAAAAAGGTGCTTTGAACTAGCTCCTCATTCAAAAAGTGTCAAACATCAGATTTCATAATTTTTCTGGCTTCTTCTACTCATACACATCCTACTGTAGAGAACTGGTGGCCAGAGTATAAACATACAAGCCTACACAAAATAAACAAATTTATTCCAATTTAAACCATTTGAACTACAACCCTACTGCAAAAGGGTGCTAGGCTCAATTTCATATTTTTTCCAGATTCTACTTCACATTTTATGCTTATCAAGAAAGTTCCATGAACAGAAAAATTATATTATTTCTTACATGAATTTCCAAAGAAAAACACAGAGAAGTACATTTGTAAAGCAACTTTAGATTTCTTCACATAACAGACCATGCTTACATTTTTCTTCACTTGAACATCACAAACAGAGACTACACCAATTTTCCCACATTTTATTTTAACATATTAAACACCTTAACATTTATTCTAAGAAATCAGCCAAAAAGGATTTTTAATCATAACAGTAACTTTTTCTACCTAAACAGTGCATCATATATTTTTCACAAGTGCAAAACAGGTTAATGAACTTACACAAAATTTTCCAAGAATTATCTCAACCAGAAAACACTTATTTCCATTTATCACAACAAAAGCATATAAACTGAATTAAATAAAAACAGTAAAATAAACTTCTACCAAAAATACTTTCATATTTTTTCGTGATAGATCTACTCATAAGCAAGCTAGCAAAACTGAAAGTACTTCATTTGGATTTGTAAAACGTGCTACACAAAAATAACAAACATTTACTGGAAAAAGGAAAAACATTAAAAAAATCCTTCTGAAAACACTCGGCGCTCGGCTTCGGTGGACGCGGTCCATGGACCAAGCAGAGGCTGACGCGCGGGGTCCACGGGTCAACGGGACCCACCCGTCAGAGAGAGAAGAACAGGGGAGAGGGTTGACCGGCGGCTGCTCGCCGGCGGTGAGGTTTCCGGCGGCGAGGTTAGGCTAGATAGATTCGTCTCGACAAGGCGCATCCAGTGGTGGTGTTGGTTTGGCCAGCGCATGGCCGGAGCATGCCGGCGGCGAGCGGCGGCGCACGGCGGCAGCGGCGACTCACGGCTTCGCCACTTCCGGCAGTGGCCGGAGAAATTGGGGAAGGCAAAAGCTCCTACGAACCCTAGGGAAGCTACCAAGGGGTTGGTTTGGCTCGGATGGCTCCAGAGGAGCTTGGCCACGTGAGCGCGCCGCGGCGGCGCCCATGGCGCTCGGCCGGGGAGAAGAGGGAGATGGGAGGCGGTAGCGTTAAGGCTTGTTGGCGTTCTTACCTTGCCTTGGCTCGGTGAAGCTCGAGGATGAAGAAGAGGCTCGGCGGAGGCTTGGTGGATGAAGAACGGAAACTTGTCCTCCTTCGGTGGCGACGGTGACCGAAAGGGGGAAGTGGTGGTGTCGGCGTGGTAGCGCTCGACCGGCGGTTCCTTCGCGCGCACCGTATCATCTGGACGATGGCGGAGTAGTGACCGAGGTCAATCGGCCGGTGGTGACTTGGCTAGGGCGGAACGGTGGTGCGGCTCTTTGATGCCGAACGGCGGCGAGCCGGGGTGGCGTTCGCGGGAGAGGAGAGGGAGAGAGCGGGGGCGAGAGAGTGAGCGAGTGAGAGAGCGGAGAGTGGGGTGCGCTTGGTTTTGGCTGAGCCCTGGCCGGCCGGTGGTCGTGGCGGGGCCGGCGTCGCGACGTGCGGCAGCAGCGTGCGCGGCGACCGAGGGCGGTGCGGCAGACGAGGCGCGCGCGGAGAGGGCGAGCGCGATAGCTTGCGTGATCGCGCGGGCACGATCGGGCGAGGAGTGGGCGAAGGAGATATGGAGCAGGAGACGGCGGCCACGTGGCGCAAACGCCGGCGTATGGCGCGGCTGTGGTCGGGGCGACCGCGCGGTGCACGGGCGGGGCGAGCGGCACGCGCGCGTGGGCCGGCGCGGCAGGCTGCAGCGCGGGAGCGGGCCGGCGCGGGCGCTGGCTGGGCCGGCGCTGCGGCGCGGAGCTGGGCCGGCGCTGCGCGGGCGAGCGGCGCGCGCGGCCGAGCGGGAGCGGGCGCGGGTTGGGCCGAAAGGCCAGATGGGCCAAAAACGAGGGAGCGGGAAGTATTCATTTCCTTTTTCTTTTTCCAAATATTTTCCAAGTTTGACCACTCAAAAACAGTTTCAAAAACTCCAAACTAGGTTTTGACCCAAATATAAAAGTTGCTCAAAATAATTTTCTCTACAACTTTCATATAGGACACTTTTTCTGAAAACCATTTTTAAATCCTCCACATAAATAAAGCCAATTTTGAAGCATAAATCATTTTTTTGACTTATTTTTAATTTAACAAACTAATCTGAACTAGGTCAAAACTCCAACATAAAAAGCACTATACTCAATATTCTCTATTTTATAAAACTCTTTGCCCAAGTAGAAATCCAATTAATTCATCAAGTCAAATAGAAATCCAAAATCCAACAATTGAACAAAAGCAAAAAGCACTCTTATGCACATGAAATGATGCAATGCATTGCTTATGTTTCTTTAGTAGCTAATTGCAGTGCCTAATGCTGTGCTTGACACTAGGGTGTCACAATCATGGTCAATACTTTCGGTCCAAACGCGGATAAGTACTTTGAAGAGGCTGCTGGTCCGATGCGGGGACCATTGTTGTTCCAAGTACCTCAACGTCAGAGAGTTGCTGAAAGCAGCGGAGCTGGCCCAAGCACAGGTGGGGTAATTTCTCAGGAGATGCAACAACCTCCCCAGACCTATGGCCAACTCACGTTCGGTACGACAGGGGATGTCCCGCAATCTGCCTCTAGAGTCTCTCCTGTGGCGAACAGGATTCAGAAGAATATGTTTGGAGATGGGTATCGGGAGTTTGTGGACTACAACTCGATTAACGCTCTTCCGAATCCCGGATACAGGAGTTCAGCAGGATTATATACCGTGGGGCAAGCACAAACAACTTCTGATTCAAACATTGACCTCATCATGCATAAAATGGCTGATATGATGCAGAATCAGTTCGGCCTAAAGCCGAAGAATTAGACATACACATACAAATCTCCTTACCCAGAGTCGTACAATCGGGTGGCTCTCCCTCCGAGAGTCAAGCCTCCCACTGACCTGACCAAGTTTTCAGGCCAAGATGATACCAGTACCAGGGAGCATATCAGTCGTTACCTGATGCAGCTTGGCGAAGCATCGGCAGATGAAGCTTGGAGGATTCGATACTTCCCGTTGTCATTGACAGGACCAACCTTCTCTTGGTTCGCATCTCTGCCATCAAATTCTATCAATACATGGGCAGAGCTTGAGCAGAAATTCCACTCATACTTCTTTACGGGAACCAGTGAGAATAAGTTGGTCGATCTCATGAGCTTGAGGATGAAGCCTGGCGAGACTGTTGGGGAAAAGGACCCTCGGCAAAGACGCCGCCCGATATGGTGCCAAGAACAACCTTCGCTTGGTCTTTGTGTCCTCGCGAGGTCCCCCTCCTTTCGGGATCCATTTCCTAACCTTCGGACGTGAGTTCGACCCTCGGTGCTCCCTTTTGCACTCCCTGCAGGTTAAGGCTTCGCGGCACGGCAGGCGACCCTCGCCGGGTCCCAAGGTCGCTCTACTCAGAGCGGGCCAAGCAAGCGGCGAAGGTCGCGGGCCAAGGGCGACCGAAGTCGAAGGTAGACGAGCAAGTCGAAGGTCCGGCGAGCAGCGAAGGTCGCGGGTCCGAAGGCGAGCACGAATCGAAGGTCAACGCCTCACCATCCCATTCCCGAAGGCGGTCTGAGTCAGGTGGCGGCGCACAGGGGGAAAGCTGGCTAGGGTTTCAGCCTCTACTATGTACTTACCTTTTTACCCCTCCTCCCTGCGTGGAGGCAAGGAATCTTTGTTGTACCCTTTTGTAATTTGACCTGTGCCCCTTGGTATTCGCTATAAATACCAGGGAGTGAACAGTGTGAAGGGGGACTTTTTGGGATTAGTGCACTGCAGCATTAATCGAGTTCAAAACCTTCGCTTCCACTTTAACTTCCGACGCTTGGCCACCTTCGCTGTTCTCTCCGCACAAGTGCGGGGGTTCGGCAAGTGTGCTCCCAACAGAGACGCCGCAAGAGTATCTACGCCGATTCAGGGAAACCAAAAATCTTTGCTACTCTCTAAATTTGCCAGATGATCAGTTACCGGGGATAGCCATAGCTGGCATGTTGCCGAGCATCAAAGAAAAGCTGTTCGGCATGGACTTTGAAGATCTCGGGCAGTTATCACAAAGATTGGCTATGATGAGCAATCAAGCTCAGGGATTCAGGAAGAGCAACCAGTTCCAGAAGGGTGACATAGCTGCGGAGATGTATCAGGCTTTCATGGAAGATGCAGTTGATTACAACGATGAAGATGAAGTAGCTGCAGCCGAGATAATCTGGGCCAAAGACCCAACTCAAGTCAATCAATGGTGGCTGGGGCAACACAAAGGTACTTATGACTTTGATGTGTCCAAGTCGGACAAATTATTTGAGTAATTGTTGAAGGAGGGACGCATCAAGTTGCCGGAAGGTCATCCTATGCTGCTTCCTGAGGGCGTCAAAGACAAGAAGTATTGTGGTTTCCACAACACTAAGTCCCAATCCATAAATGATTGCCGAGTGTTCAGAGATCGGATCCAGAAGGCTATCCAAGACGGACACCTGAGGTTTGATGGAAAGATGAAAATAGATGGTAGTCCTTTTGGGCAGAGTACCGTGTCCTTCTCTGTTAATATGATCAATGCAGCCGAATTTGGGGGTAAGAACAAAGTGAGAGTTTTAACTTCTGCTAAGGCGAAGGAAGCTGGTGCTGTTGACCCCGATCGGCAGATTACAAGTAAGGAATTTCAGCAAAGGGTTCGGTTTCAGAATAGCCGAACTAAAACAGGTGAAACCTCTAGGCCCAGAGTTACGACACACATTCTGTTGAATAAGTGGCGTCGGGAACAGGAACGGTACCAGAAGCAGAGGCTTTACGAAGAACGGAAGTTCCTGGAGGAGCAGAGGAGGTACGAGGAAGAGATGTACCAAAAAGAATGAGAAGATATGGAGGAACAGGAACAGTCTCATTGGGAATGCTCGTTCTTCCAATATTGTTGGAACGAAGGCTTGAAGTTGCCGGTTAAGAACAACTGCCCTGAATGCAGTAGTCAGTACTCTGAGTATAGGCAATCTCGAGTCAACTGTCGTTCTGTCCATGAGAGGCTTGGGGCACAAATCCCTGAGGACGATCGGCGATTAAAAATAAATAGTTTTGAGAATCGGCAGGGAAGATTTGCCGATCGAAGCTGGGCTCATACCGAAGAAGAAGAATACCGCGAGTATGTCTGGCAAAAAGGGCAATGGTGCCCGCCAGGTTTAAGGAAAAGCCAGAAAAGGAGAGTGCAGCGCTTAAGGAACAAAGAATTGGCACAAGTGAGCACTAGAGCAAAACAAGTCTGGCGTCCTAAAGGAGGGCCGAGTGAAGGTAGTTGTTCGGCTGACACGTGCATGACATTCTTTTTACCATCAGAGTTCATAGCCCCTAAGAATCAAGACGTCCAGGAGGAGGCATATTCAGACTTCAATGAAAGTGAGTTTCAAGACTTATTGGCTCATCTTGTGTTGGCTCAAAAGGCGGTATTTGATAAGCCAATCAGGCATCGACACTTGAAGCCACTTTATATGAGAGGGTATGTCAATGGCAAGCCACTGACCAAGATGTTCATTGATGGAGGAGCTGCTATAAACATCATGTCGTATACCACCTTCAGAAAGCTCGACATGACAAATGAAGATCTATTGAAGACCGACATGGTATTAAGAGACTTTGCAGGCAATTCTTCTGATACACGAGGGGCAGTCCATGTCGAGTTAATGATTGGATCTAAGACCTTGATCACTACCTTCTTCGTCATTGATGGCAAGGGAGCATACAGTTTGCTGCTGGGAAGAGATTGGATACATGCAAACTGTTGTGTGCCATCGACCATGCATCAGTTCCTCATACAGTGGATCGAAGATGATATTGAGATCGTTCATGCTGATGATTCGGTTAGTGTTGCTAATACAGAACCAATCTATTGGGAGTATGAAGGTGTCGAGTGTTTCTCTGGAAGAGCCTGGGAAGCAGGTCCTGTGAATGTCTTCGACGAGGACCAACAGCCGATTCAGACAATTGGCTCTCAGAGTAATTTTTAAATCTAACTAATGGTAATGGGGAAAGCTAGAGCCAAAGTCTCATATCAGCTGACAAGGAATGAAGTGTTGATAATGAAGCCGAAGTTGGATCAATGTGTGCAAGTTGGGATCTCAGATATACTTTGAAGTCTGCAAGCCTTTAAGGGGACTTCAATTATTTCTTCATTACCAGAGCTCATGGAAGTTCAGAAAAGATTCATACAAGGTGACGAATTTTGCGTCAACACACTTTTTGGCACGCCATGGTGTATGCCATGGATGGCGACCAGATCGACACGGCCGTCCGTGTCATCAAGACGAGCCTCCACGGTTTCCCCCTGGGCGTTCACCTTATCGGCCACCCTGGTTCCAGCAATCTTCAAACATTCAACCTCTGTAGACAGTGCTGAGCAAAACGGGAATATATTAGGAGGACAGACCCGATTCAGAAAGGGGGGAATCGGATGGAAGTTTTATTGACCTGAGATTGCATCGCAGAATTGTTTCCGCTGGTCTTCCCAGTCGAGTTGGTCGATGCCGTGCTGCTTGGAAACTTCGCCCAGCTCTTCCCGGGCCTTGTCTCTTTCTTCCTTAAAACGGCAAGCGTCACGGTGGCTCCACCGGTCAGAGTAAGAGGAATCTGAAGAGGAACCCGAAGAGCTGGAAGAGTCGGAGGGCCTAGATGATGGAGTACCAGGCCGGGGAAGAAGATGGCTTTGACTACTGGTAATGAATCTTGTCCTAAGAGCGATAAGGAGAAATCGAAATAAAAAAAATGGCTAGATAGAGAAATGCGGATTGCAAGGGGGTAGATTGGCTGAATCTTACCCGTGGCGCCGGCGTTGCGGTGCTTGGCTGTCCTCCGCTTCTACTTCGGCAGGTCGCTTGCCGCGGTTGTCACCGCTCGCCATTGCTACAAGACTAGGATTTTCTTCCGGGTTGAACCAACGAGGAGAAGTAAAGAGGCGAATGCGAGGATGCGCAACTGCAAGTGCTAGTCAGAGTTGTAGGGGGAGTTTATTTTATAAGCCGAAAGGAGTCGTGGCGAAGTCTACGGAGTAATGGAGTTGAAATGTCAAACGACAGAGTAGGGTTTTCCTTTCGGCTGAGTTATTCCTGCTGGGCCGCTTTTACTGGGCAGGCTCGTTTAAGGCGGACGCCATTCGGTTATCCTCTTGAGTCCTTTGAGTTAGAGGTTCATTCGGCTATCAGAAAATGAAGACACACGGCTATGTTTTGTTGCAGAAAATTTGAAAGGGAAGAAAGCCAGTCGTATAGATGCATAAAAGTATCAAAATGCTTTGGTAAAGACAAGGCATGCTATGCCTGGCTTATTACAAGGTCAATGTTTACTCATTCAAAAGCTGGTTGATTGTTTTTATAGCCTCAACCCTGATTCGGTCAACAGTATCAAGGGCCTTTTGATCTTCATCTTCAGAATTTTTCATCTTAGATAGTTTGGCTTTGATTTGTCGACCTTCCTTAAGAGCCAAAGTTATCTTGGACGAAATTGCTTTTATGTCCTTCGGCAGATCGGCCATATGAGCCCTATGAGATTGGATTTTAGTATTCAGATTGGCTAGCTGAGCCTCTAGCCTGCTCTTATCCTCCTCCATGACTTTCAGTTCAGATTCCAGGGTTTCCAAAGAAGTTTTTGCAGTTTGAAAGTCGGAATGTAGATCTTTGAGTTCCTGCTTCTTTGAGGATATATTATTCTGCAGGGCATTCTTGGATGACATGTTTTTGGTTGCTCTCCTTACCATGCCAAAGAAGTTGTCGAGACAAGCTGCAGATTCCAAGTGAGCCAAAAGAGTGGAAGGGATTTCTTCATCGATGAGCTCAAGAATGTCCCTTATCTGGTCTGCATCTTGAACCAGATTGATAATATCCTTATTCAACAAAGTGATTATTTCTCTCAGCCGAACCTGGTTTTCCTTCGATAAGGTTTGTCGGGAGGTACTTTCCTCGCCCTTCTCAGTAATATCATCTTCGACAGAGAAAGAGTAGCTTGTGGTCGGCTCTTTGGAATTTTTCTAAGAAAGAGAAAAGAGTTAGCCGACTACATGTGTTTGGCGGGTGCAATGTAATTGGAAGAAAACGAAGCTTTACCTGCTGAGATGATCGATCGTTGGAGGACGCTGCACCTTGGCTTGCTCGGGGGCTTTGTTGAATTTTCAGAAGGGGTGGACTTGGAATATGATCAGGAGATGGTTCTTCTTCCAATCTTTTTAGAATATTATCTGTTTCAAGTAATGGCATGAATATATGATGACAGGAAAGAGGATAGCTGAACATATTACCTATAGTCTTGTCAGTTTCTTCATTTCTTAAAACTTCGGGAGATTTTGGGTCTTCGGCTTCGCCTTGGATATTTCTTGTGAAGGCTTCAAGGGGTAGTTCGACAGTTGCTGAAGTGTCGCTGGATCTCAGAACCCTGATCTGTGGCTGCAACAAGTGACGAAACATAGATTTGATCAGATTTGTTGCCAAATGAAATTGATTGGCATTGGATGGAAATTCGTACCTTGGGAGATGGTTTGGTCTTTTTGGTCCTTATTTTCTTGAATGAAGAGACAGTCTCAAGTGCTTTCCTCTTGCTCTCTCCTCCTGGAAACATGATAGTTGAAGTTGCAGGGATCTTCATGAAGTTATCCAGGTTTGGAGCATTGAAACCAAGGACAGGATTGGGCTTGGCCTAGTAGTATTGGATCACTTTGATAGGAGGTTTAGGCTTGGGATCCTGTGTATGGCCGAATGTTAGAGAAAAGTTGGATTCAGGGACGGAAAATGACAGGAGTAATGAAATTACCTCACTGTCAGAAGCAAAATCAGGTTGCAAGTTTTGGCATAAAGGATGAACTGGTACATTGAAAAGATGAGTATGCCATTCTTCCCACCAAGAAATGAAGAAGGGATGAGCGGCGTCCACTATCCCGAATGGAGATGTCTTATATGCTGGCAGCTCCCATCCTAGTTCGAAGACTTTTTTAGGCATTATCCCCTCTGTGATTATTTCTCTGGGTCTTATTACTGTTGAGAAGAAGAATCTGGGAGGTAACTGACCGCATCCTAGTTGTCTGGCTGCTGTGTTTGGATAATAGAATTCATAGGTGGATTGCACTAATCTTCCATGGTGAAATTCGGCTGGTAAAGCGCAAGGCTTGATGAAAGAATTGAAGATGTCAGTAGTTGTTTGGTCTACACAGCCGAATTTGTAGTTAAACTTGCAGGGGAGAGTCAAATTTTCATTCTCTTTGTAAGGAAGCCAGAGTACACTGCCAAAGCCTTTGAAGAATAGCTTGAAAAGATGGCCAATGTCCATGTCGATACTGATGGATGATGCTGCTTCTCCATAAGTTTGGCAGGCTTTAACTCTCGCTGATTGGCCTTCAGCATAGTTGATTGAAGGGAAACTCAGATTGAGCAGACTCACAGATACTATCTGGTGCATATATAGTTGAAGCCACATCTGAACCAGCCACCATCGACCATTCACACAAGAAATTTCTCTACCTGTGTGCATCTGGATGGTAATCTGATGCATCATATGATAGGCAGACCCCAAAAGGTATTTGCATAGTGGAATTTGGCTGCCTGCAGATAGGTCTTCAGCCATCACCATGTGGTTTAAGGTGGGTTCGTTGGATTTTTTGCAGAAGATGAATCTGCATAACCACATGTTCATGAAAGCTTTCAGTTCTTTGTCAGAAACAGTGTTGGACAACTCCATATAAGTCTGGATATATTTAGCCCATCCACATCCGGAACTGACGGCTCTCTGATTGCTTTTGTTCTTGTATTTGTATGGATATACTGGCAAAGTTATGTTCAGACTAGTCATCATAAAGACGTCAGCTAGGGTGATAGTCATCATACCATGGCCAAAGATGAAAGCATTGGTGGCATTCGACCAGAAATGAGAAGCTGCTATCAAGAGAGGGTCATTTCTAGGTGTTTCTGACAGAGATAATTCCAGACAATGCCCAATATCTTGGTTTTCCCAGTGGCTGCTGCTTTTTTCAGACATCCTCCGGTACCAATTTCGCCATCCAACGATTGGGGGAAAAGGCCAGTTCTTGAAAGTGTTCGACCAGTGACTCGGTGAAGTGATTCCAGATTTGAAGGCAATTCTTTGGGTTTCTTTCTCGATAATCTCCGCCGGATCTGGATTTCCCATTGGGCCAAGGAGATAAGAGTCAGGGTTGACAGCATAAGGGATCAGGATTTGGTTCTTATATTCCTTCAAAAATAGCAAATGAGGAGAGAATGAATCGAAGGAAGGGGCTAGAAGAAGATTGCTGAATATGTGAAGTTTACCTCTGGGATCTTGTCTTGGGTCGCCATCAAAAGCTCGGAGTAAAATCGACTTCGCGGGGATTTGAGTTTTTCGGGCGGCGGCTGCGGTTCTAAGAAGCAGAAACCTAGAGGAGGGAAGAAGCTTGTAAGCAATTTCAGAATAAAATTGACTTTTATCCCGAAATTGAGGGGGCATGTGTTGACACCAGATTTTCGCACACACAAAGAATGGCAAGAGGGCCCCAGTTGGCGGTGAAGGAAGCGTTCGGCAGACGACCAGGCGGTCGGCTAGTCTTCAGGATTCGGCGAATGCATACATGGTTGGTTGTCTTGAGAGACGGCGGCTCCATTCGGGAAAACACATGTTGCAAGTAAAGCTGGCTTGCACGGGAAGACACGTGGTGATGGAAGGCACCGAATAATGTAGATTTATATGTCTTTCCGTATTTTATTGTAAGTCATAATCGTCTAGGACTCGTGCTTCGTCCAGGGTATAAATATGAACCCTCAACCATTGTAAAAATGTTCACAACCACATCAATACAACCGGCCCCGTGCCACCTTCGAGTCCTTATAGTCGTGTCGTCGAGTTCTTCGAGAGGAATCATCGATCCATCGACCTCCGTAAGTACCGGCAACCTTGTTATCATGTCTAGTATCATGCGGTGGATTTAGATATGATGCAAGTAGTCTCGTATGTTAAGCTTAGTATCGTGCGGCGGATTTAAGCTTATGACGGGAAGTTTTTACCTATGACTTGTATTGTGCGGTAGATTAAGTCATGAGTAAAAATAGTTATCGGCTCTGTTAGATTTGGCAGATCTAATAGATTCATCAAGTTATCATGTGTTATATGTTTTATTCATTTAATTCGTACAACACCTTTTGCTCGATCTAGATTGACCTTCGTTCGGCCTTGTCGCACGAGTTTTGTTTGTGCTTTGTTGGTTATGAGATCACGATGGCCGAATTGACTTTCAATCTAGATTGTTACGTGTTGTGGGTTCATGCATGTCGATCATGTTTAGGCTTTGATAGAGCTGGGTGCCGTGCGGCAGGTACAAGTTTTAGATTAGTTTAACCATGTTTGGCTTGTATGTTTCTTCTTCATGGACCCTAGTTCGGCTAGTTTGCCGATTCTGGTTAAGCTTACACGAGTAATGAGTACATATAGGTCTGTCCAGATGTACGTGTGCTTTTAGCTTCTTATAATTAGATCGTATCATGCGGTGGATTAATCTAATTATAAGGAGTGGTGTAGATTTATAGTAAGTGGTATCATGCGGTGGATTAGCTTTGCTTGAGTTTGCACCTGACGGGTTTTATGAAGGCTAGACGTGCGGCAGTCTAGCTGGATTAGCCTATGCATATGTCATCCGTATAGATTTATATTTACAAGTTACCCTCTTTATCCTTTTGTTACATATGTGTTCGACATTCAACATGTTTATGAGATTTATCTTTTATACTTGCCGAATGACATTATAAACCTGTTTCGGCAAACGGCTTCTATAGCTGTGTGCCATCGTGATTGGCTTTCAAAGCCGTACATAGGTAATTGTCTGGTCTCACCCAGCATGTTCCAAGGTATTCTCACACTTTTGTCCCTTGTTGGTTTTCAGGTCAAACCGACTGGCACGCTTCTGGATTCAGTACGCTCCGGGCACCCGATTGAAGCCAGCCTCGTTCGGCTTGCTGTGTGCCTTGACGCGAGGTGACGAATTTTGCGTCAACAACCCCCCCTCTGGTCGCCTTGCTAGTGCTTTCTCGGTCCTTCACTCGATCCTACGATTACGTCGATATTTAGTTCACTGAAAACGGAGTTACGATGCGAAAGATACGTCAGAAACGGTGTTTCTAAAGCCCTAAACAAGATTAACATAAACGCTGAAACTAAACTGAACTAAACTGACTAATAGAGGCATAAATGGGTAGAGAACTAAATTACGAAGCTAACGCAATTTGAACAGATCAAAACAGAGCTAAAACATGGATTTTATAAGCGTTTTACTGCAGTGGCAAAGTTGTAAATAGATTGAAATCAATTTGAATTTAAATCAAAATTTAAAATAGATTTTAAATCAAATTTAACCCGGCCAAGGACGGCGGGTTGATTAGGAAGTTTCCCAGGGGCTCTTTAACAAAATTAACCCCGAAGGGGTATGGGCCATCGAAGGCCGTCGGATCGAACACCGACGGTTGGGATTAGACCCAGGGACGCGCGCGGGGGGGGGGGCAAGCCGACGACGCGCACTGACCGCGACGTCGCGTCCGCGTTGCGACACTGGGTGTGCAAACTAAAAGGTCTTAGTCTGGTTTTGGTAATTGAGTGACAACTTTAGGTGGACTAATGATGTTTATGTGAGATACACAAGTGTTAAGTTCACAGGTGATCATGTATGAGCAACATATGCCATAGGGGTGAAATGGCTTGAAGGATGTTGCAATGCTCATGCATGTGATGAAGAATGAGCTTATTGCATATGTGACATGACATGTGATCATGTGGCTAAGATGGTGAAGATCAAGGCAAGACTTGGCTTGATGGACCGGTTGCGAAGGTGAAGGGCAAGTTGGAGGCTTTGAAGCCGTTGGTACCGAGTGTCGGGAGGCCTGAGCAAAGACTTGGCGCCGAAGGACCGAAGCAATGGTGAAGAGCAAGTGAGGTGAAGATCGATGGACCATGGAGGCCATGTGATGATATGAAGTGGATCATATCATTTGATGATAGGTTGGTGCATGTGTTGCATCAACACCGAAGGTGATGGAATGGAATGTGCAAGGCAAAGGTATATTTGTAGGGCATTTTATTTCACCGATCATAGGTGTGTAGAGAAGATTATGACCGGGTTTAGGATAGATGGCCGTACTATCAAGAGGAGCAAACTTGTTTGCATATCGGTCATCTAGTGCCACTTGAGCAATCTAACATTGCGTTGTTACTAGGATCGAGTGGCGTGGTGAGTGCAAGTGAAAATCCTTTGAAAAATGATTGTGAAAATGCTAACACACATGCACAAGGTTGTATACACTTGATGGTGTTGGCACATTTGCAAAGGAGAAGAAGTTGGAGAAGTTTTGGAGAAAACTTCGGTTGAAAAAGAGAAGTGATGGTTCTGGGATTGGAAAACTGTACTGATCCTTTGTGGTTTGGATCATGAGTTCATGTGGGTTGTGTAGCCCTCTGAATAAGCTTTCCAAAATGTCCAAGATCATCGAATTCCGAGTTGGGAGCTAAGAGTTATGGCCGTTCTCGTGGGAGGCTTTCTGGAGGGTGGCGGACTGTCTGCCATTTTAGTAGCGGACTGTCCGCGGGCCTCGGACGCACCGATGGGGATGCATCGGATGCGACAGTCGCACTGTTCTCGGGTTGACAGGTGAACGGCGGACTGGCCGGGCCTATAAGGGCGGACTGTCCGCCGGCTAATTTTTTGGAGAACAAGGTTGCTGGACAGGTTCTGTGTAGGCTGTCGTTTTTCAACGGCGGACTGTCCGGGGTGACCGTTGCAGCTCCTAACGGCTAGTTTCGTTATAAGGGTGGACTGTCCGGGGCTATAAGGGCGGACTGTCCACAGTTCAAATTTCAGCACGATTTCAAATGGCTAGTTTGAGGCTTCCCTCTATAAATAGAGGTGGTGGCCGGCCATTTGACATGTTGGGCACCTTGGGGACATAGTGTCCTTGTGTGAGAGTGCTTGGGAGCCCTCCAACTCACTTGATTAGTGCTAATCATATCCGCTAAGTGAAAGATTGATTCTAGTGCGGTGCATGAGAGATTGCAAGTGTGGCACTAGGTGATCGAGTTGCAAGCCGGTGGTGCTTGTTACTCTTGGAGGTTGCCACCTCCTAGACGGCTTGGTGGCTTGTGTGTGCACCGTGGTAGCACGCTCGGAGATTGAGTGGTGCTCCGGAGGCTACTGCTTTGTGAGGGGTATTGTGCTCACCCCGCGGGAGATCGTGAAGAGCAACTCTAGTAAAAGAGCGACGTGAAGAGCGTCAATGGTCGGGCCGGGTCAAGTGCTAGAGCTTGTGGTAAGCACTCCTTTGGTAGAGTGTGACTAGTGTAGTCACCACTAGCAAGAGGACCGGTGGCAACCTTGAGCTTGTCTCAACGGGGACTAGCTTGGTGGCAACCAAGTGAACCTCGGGATAAAATCACCGTGTCAACATTGTCTACATCTTCTCGGTGGTTTGCTATCTCCATTCACTAGCTTGTATTTCCTTACTCATACTTGTGCTAGTGTTTAGTTGTTGCTCTTGTGCTATCTAGCTTGTGTAGCTTAATAGTTGCTCTTGTAATTAGTTAGCTTGTGTAGCTTGCTAGTTACCTTCCTTGCTTGTGTAGCATAGAAGTTGATCCCGTGAGTGACTAGTTGACTTGTAGTCTTGCTAGTCACATTGCTTAGTTTGTGTAGCTAAGTTGAGCTCACTAATTTGGCTTGTGTAGCCTTGTTATTGAGCATTGCTAGTGAGCTTAGGCTTGGTGCTTTTGCTTAGTGGCATGTGTAGGAGCTCCCCGGCTGATTGAGTACTAGTTGCATAGGTTTGTGTGACCTTGCTTCTAGAATTGGTTAGGTGAGATCTAGCTAGCCCGACACCTTATTTGCTTTGTTTAGGATCTTTTGTAAGCAGTCATAGAGTATAGGTAGAGGGGTGTAGTCTTGGCTAGATCGATAGTTTTAATTCTGCATTTGTTTCGGTTAGCCGATGTGATTAATTTTAAAAAGGACTATTCACCCCCCCTCTAGTCCGCCATCTCGACCCTTCAAGTGGTATCAAAGCTAGGTCTCTCATTTGTGGTCTTCACCGACCCGAGAGGATGGCGACTTGTTGGCTAGATGTTAAGTGTGACACACATATTTTTGATGACACACACTATGCACGATGGAAACTTCATATGCTTGATCATTTCCGTGCTTTTGGTCCGAAGTTTTGGTGGATCGTTGTTGTTGGTTTTACTCATGCCTTGGATGAGAGTAATCTAACCCAAGCGCAAGAGGATTGCCTAACACTCGATGCACAAGCCCAATGTTTTCTAACAAATGCTTTGCAAGATGAGATATTTGGCAGGGTGATGACTTCGGTGAGTGCCCATGATATGTGGATGACACTCAAATATCTCTATGGTGATTTCTCTATTTGGGATGATGGCAAATTCAAGGAGGATCACATAGAGATGGTACATGAGGATGTTGAGCATGACCGCAACATGGTGGTTGTGAAGGATTGCTCCACCTCATGGTCAAGTGATGATGATGATGATCAATCCACAAGATCTCTTGACAAAGATGACGGTGACCATAGCCGAAGCTCAAGTGGTGCAAATGATGACGCCATTCCATGCACACTTGATGATGATGATGACGGCTATGAGAGTGATGTCTCTTCAAGCTCTTCCACTACACCACATTGCTTCATGTCACATGGTGACACTAAGGTATCAATTGCTAATGTGGTAGTTGATTGTGATGATCCAAATTTTGAGCTTGTATGTAGACTCACTAAGGCTTTAGAAAATGATATGGCTAAAACAATGAAATTGACAAAAGAAAACTCATTTCTAAAGAATGCATGTGAACAATAAAAGCATCTACTTTATGTTACTACTTGTTCACATGATGAGCTTAAATTGACTCATGAGGAACTTAGTGTTGCTCATGACAACTTGGTACAAGACCATGCTTTTCTCACTAAGAAGCTTTCTAATGAAGAAACTAAAACTAGTGAGAGCTCATCATTTGGGTCAAATGATCAATCACATATTTGTGCTAACCCATGTGATATAGAGAAGAAGCATGTATCCACCTCTTGTGATGATTTTGAAGGACCGAATTGGCCACCAGAGGGGGGGGTGAATGGGAGCCTCAAATTTCTTCCCGAGAAATCGGTGGCCTCTGTCCCAGAAAGTCAACCCCAAAAACAAAGATCACAAACCATGATGTCCATGACCCAAAAGATTGGGTGGATGTTCCCTAGGAACACAGCGGGACAGCACGCGATCAACCAAGCACACCACCAAAACTGGAGCTCCGAACGGGAAGCACTGCACTCCTATGGGGAAGAAGTAAATGCCCAACCAAAAATACTTGAGTCAACTGGTGACTAAAGTACTTTAGAATGTTCCCCACAAAGTTAGAAAACCAACGCAACAAACGGAACTCGAATCGGAGCTCGAACGCAAAAACTACGGACGAAACAGCGCGAAAATGCACTGACCGGACGCTGGTACTGTAGCGCCGGTCACTGTAGCACCGGACGCACTGTAGCAGGTACTATAGCGTCCGGTCGTGTACTGTAGCAGGTTACTGTAGCACTAGACACATGACAGTAACAGTGTCGCGTCCGGTCGTAAAATGGCGTTAAGTCCGGCCGTTGCTGTAGCAGTTACTGTAGCACCGAACGCACTGTAGCAAATTGCTGTAGCGTCTGGTCGCACTGTAGCAGCGTCCGGTCAGCCCGAAAACAGCGCTGTTCAAACACCAAATCGACCCGAAACTCAGTCAAATCAACTCCAAACTTCACCAAATTTTGCACAGATGATCACAACTATGTTAGTGAGCTATCTCTAAGAGATCATGGCTCGAACCCAACTAGAAATTCGTGAATTGCAGATCTCGTGCAAAAGGGAAAAGTTTAGAACCGAAAACGAAATCCGCCCGATCTATGTGCTCGTGAGGAATTAGATAAATTCCTTCGGTGGAAAGATGTCTCTCACGATGCTACACAAGATGGTTCAAACGGATTTTCAATCCATCCCTTCAAATGGAAAATCTCGCGAAAGAATCGAAGGGAGGAAACAAAAAACACGAAGAACAAAAACGTGAATCGATCCAAATTTCAGCCAATACAAGAGGAGTAAGAAATTGATCCTTGGATTGCTACGGGATGATGAATTGTGTAGCACACTATGTCGGGTTACAAGCCACTCCTCGCAACAACAAAGCGTGGATGGCGAAAAGCTCAAGAACAAGAGCCACTCTTCTCTCTAACCCAAGCCTCCTCTCAAATGAACAAAATGAGAGTGACACTTCCCCAAGGATGCGGCTGCCCTAGCAGCCCCCTTCGTATATATAGGCGCACGTCCGAAGACCAAAACGCCCTTACATTAAGCACTCAACCCAAATACCCCCCAGGGGTAAAACCATCCAGTCCTGACGATCTTCATCCGACGGCCACGCCCGCACATCCGGTAGCTTCGCCTCGATGCGACCTCCCTGATGCCACCACGTGCCGTCATGTCGACCACCGCGCCTTCCTCGTGGATAGCTTCGCCGCCGCGCCAGCCTCTCCACGTCGCCACGCGTCGACTGTCCTTTCGGACCACCCCCGGTTTTGAGGCCCAAACCGGTAAACCCGCCAGCCCAGGTTTTGAGGCCCAAACCTGGAAACCGTCCACCCCGAGTTTTGAGGCCCAAACTCGGAAACCCGCAAGCCCAGGTTTTGAGGCCCAAACCTGGAAACCGTCCACCCCGAGTTTTGAGGCCCAAACTCGGAAACCGGCCACCCCGAGTTTTGAGGCCCAAACTCGGAAACCGTCGATGGTAGCTTTTTGAGGCTCAGCTACCGAATCCGCACCGAAGACGGGATGTGGTTCTCACACCCCGACCACCGGCACCGATGCCGATGCATGTCCAGCCTCCACGCCGAGCACAACGCCTTCGCCTTCCTTCTTGACTTGGCCGACGGCACTTGCGCCGCACGCAAGCCCGTGTCTGACCTCCCGCCAAGTGACACGACTCCAGCGTCTTCCTCCCGACTCGGCCGATGCACCGCACATCCCCATGTGCTCTCGCTCGCCGATGTCACGTGCCAGCTACCACAGCTAGTCCTCTGGCCCTCTGGTCCTTCAGTCCAAGCCTCACGTCCGCCCTTCACCGTTCTGCGTACATCGGCATGGCACGTCCGCCGCACGGCACGCCCATCCTTCACCGCTCCCGGTCCGTCAGCACGACACGTCTCTACTTGACCTTCACCTCGCCATAGACCACTGTATCTGAGCTCCACACCTGCACATCAACACAGCCAAGAGACACATGTCGCACACGCACACCAACACAGAAACACCACACAACTCAACGCCACCGGTTAGTCATAAACATTAAGCTCATAGCTAGATATAGACTCAACCGGGTAAACACCTCAAACCTTCCTCATCAAAGTCAATCATTCATCATATATGTTCTTAGATTTACTATCTATGCCATGTTCTTCACATATAGATGCTTGTTCTACTTCTATGTCTTGTGAGACTAACCTTTTGAAGGAGAACAATGAGCTCAAAAGTGAAGTGAAGAATTTGAGCAACAAATTAGAGAGGTGGTGTGGATCAAAGGTCACCTATGAGCTCATGATGAAGAATCAAAAGAGCTATGGTGACATGAGTGGCATTGGCTTCAAGAAGAGCAAAATCAAAGGCAAGAGATGGGGCAAGAGAAGATATGAAAGAGTGATGAAGAAGCAAGAAGAAGAGAAGCTATCTCATTTCATGTGCTACCGGTGCCATGAAATGGGACACATTGCCAAAACGTGCCCAACCAAGAAGCCAATGGTGAGGCCACAAGACAAAAAGAAGAAGCCCCAAGATCAAATCAAGATCAACCATGATGGTGGTGACTTGATAAAGAAGAAGAAGAAAACAAGAAGGGGCGGAAGAGCAAGGCATCCAACTCACGTTCAAGATGCCAAGATGATGATGAGCAAGAATGAAGAAAAGAAGAAGGATTTGGCTCACATCAAGTGCTACAAGTGTGGTGATATGGGACACTTTGCCTCGAAGTGTCCTATCAAGCTTGAGAAGAAGGCTCAAGCAACTCATGAGAGGCAAGGCAATGCGAAGCAACAAATGAGCAAGGAAGAGAAGGCTCAATCAAAGAGAGTTTGCTACTCATGCCGGGAAAGGGGACACATGGCAAATTCATGTCCCCTAGGTAAAAATTCTAAGCCTATTTCAATTGATGATGATAATGTGCTTAGAAAGGATGACAATGGTACCACAATGGTTGCTATTGCAAAACATCCCACTACTCATACTAAGGCATTGCCTAAGTATGTTGCACCTAACTTGAGAGGACCCAAACAAGTTTGGGTACCATCAAAAAGTGGATGAATGTGTGTAGGTACCATGGCATTGGAGGCTTGATTCAATTGATTTCATATTGTTCATCACATGATTGAGTCAAGTAATGAAGTTTATTGCTATTCTCATCACAATGCCAAGTCAAGTAAAGTGAAGTCCAAGTGCTACAACATACAAGTGCCATATTCGAGTTGTGGTAATTTTATTGGAATTATTTGAAGGCTTGCATATGATAGATGAAGAAGCTTGATATTGGATGATCATTATCTACTAAGGTATATCTCTAGTTGATCATATTCATTTGGGTGCATATGAGTTGATTGAATTGGATATATATATGCATATGTTGCTTGCTATAAGATGATTGAATGGATAAATTGCTTAGTGATCAAGTTTGAGTTAGTTTGATTGGATATGTTCACAAGATGATCTTTAGTAAGTGGATTTGCATGGACATATGTCTTTTGTTGATGTTCAAGCAAGTTTATCTCAAGTTTGATTCAATTTGAAGAAGTATAGCTCAAATATAGAAATCTGTCCAAAAATCTGAAATCTGAGTGAGCTGAGAAGATAGCCATGTTTGGATGATCGAATCTAATTGGATTGGCTTGAAATTTGGTACACATGCTCGACACTTATGGTATTAGTTGCTGTGCAAAATTCATGATAATTGGATAAGTGATGCTTCGGTTTTGGAGTGGATCTTGTCAACACAAGTGCAGCAGTTTTCAGCATGTAGTAGTGTGTAAAGATGCAAAATCTGGTAGCAATCTAGAAGTCCAATGAAGCTCAAATTTTTATGGCTGCTAGAACACTTAGTAAGGCATATCTCCACCAAATTTCATGGTCATTGGACTTATATTTTGGGAGATATGCATGTTTTCTTGAGAAGGACAGAATCTGCCAGAAAAGTGACAATTATTGGATAGATCTCAAGTCACTTTGATTGAAAGGCCCTCAAGTTGGAATCATGTTTATTAGTGGTTGAGGGACCTATGTTTGGTTTTGAGATGATCTAGAAGCAATGACAAAAATGAGTACAAGGTCATTCAATTGAGAAGTGCATTTTGCACACAATTTGGTACTCAAATTGAAGATCAAGACCAACATCAAGATGAAGATAAAGATCAAATTCTAGTATCAAATTGAAGATCATTTGGAAGAAAGAAAAGGACTCAAAAATGTATTCAAAGTTACATTTCCAGAAGAGTTCAAAAGGATCAATCAAACAAGGTCCATTCAAGTGAGTATCAAGGATGATTCTTTGGAGAGAGGTCACTTCTCCCTTTCGTAGGGGCTTGCTGCCTTTGGTAGGTTAACCAAGCGAGGCTTGGAAGGCTAACATGGAAGTGGTGATCTAAAGTATCATTGGAGATGCTTAGTTTGAGCAATCAAGAGATTGATTAAGAAAGAAAGCAAGCAACATCCAAAATAGAGAAGCAAATCATGAGTGGTATTCATATATGCAAGCAAAAGATCAAATGAAGAAGCAATGTCAACCACAACATTGAGCTAGTGCACTTGATCATATGGGTGAAGATTTGTTCTATCAATTGGTATCTATTAGTCTTCACCATGGACTTCACATTGCTATTTGGAGCTTAATTGGAATCAAATGACTATCCTCTACTCCAAGATAGCGAAGGTATCATTGTAATGTGCACGATCATTTCATCCCTTACTAGTATGCGGTTAGTGCATATAGTACATGCTTAATAGGATCATGCATAACAAATGAAAAGTTTAAATTCATAGCCTACCACTATTGCTTGATTGATTATATGATCTAGTGGTTAGTATATGAATTTGTTCATGAGCTAGTGAACCCAAGTACTTGATCTAGAAGATGAGCATTCAAGTGTCTAATTCAACGTGAGTAAGATAACCATTGAAAGATGTGTGAAGAAGCTTACTCTAGAGCAAACCGAGTTAGATATCTTGTGCAAGTTTAATAGTTCAAGTGACAAATGAGAGGCTCATGACAAGAGTTCAAGAAGAAGACAATAATGCAAATGGATATCAAGTTTAAACTATCATTCAAGTGGTATCTAGACTCATCATTTCTTCACATGGTATCTATTCAAGATGGTATATGATCTTTCAAGTGATATTTACCAAGTGGTGTCTAGATCAAGCTCACAAGTGGTATCCTACAAGATGTCAAGTGATCTTCAACTTTAAGTGATCAAATCAAGCAAAGCATCCCTCACCAATAAGAACTCCAGTTTATCAAGTGAATGACTCATGCTACATAAGAGAAGGTGCCCCACCTATTGGTATCAAGGTCAAAGATCCTACACATGGTATCATTCCAACACATATGGTGGTGTCCATCAAAAATCAAGACTCAAGTGTCAACCATCTACCCTAGTGTCACCCTTTGTATGAAAAGAGCATACCTTTTATTGTCATTGATGACAAAGGGGGAGAAAGTGCCAAAGATATGATATGATAGGGGAAGAATTTGTGGCAAAAATATGTCAAGGACAAAGGGGAGAAAAACAAAAGATGGACATGGATCAAGAGGGAGCAAGATTGAACAATGGAAAATGATCAAAATTCTTGGACAAAAGAGAGCACACAAGTAGGGGGAGCAAGCTCATGAATACATGATTGATGCATTTGTTTGTCCATTACATTTGCTTGCTCACATTGCATATGTTTTACATTCCTACATGCTTGTGTGCAATATTTGCTAGAGCTAAGACTTGGATGATGATTGTTTTCCTTTATTTGGTATCTAGAGCATAGTCTTAGTGTAACAAGTGGTAACTAGAACCTTGATTATAATGTTGATCTCACGTGGCATCTAGTTTCACTTGTTTCTAGCAAGGTTGATGCTAAGGAAGATTCAAATATGGTATACATGCTTGAAAGGTAAAATTCAATCTTGTATACCTTAGCATCACTTAGTAGTGCTAACACTTCCACAAATTTCATATTTATGCATGTGTGCAAACTTGAAACCAAACCATTTGAGCACACATGTAGGGGGAGTTAACACTACAAAGTCGGGTTGTATGGTGCTTATCCAAATCTTCTCATATGGTCTTAATGTTGGATAAGTAACATAGAATCCAAACCAAGTTAGCAATTTACATTCTTGTAAAGTGCTAGCTTGGAATAAGCTTAAATTTCCATATCTTTGTAGAGTTGTCATCAATTACCAAAAAGGGGGAGATTGAAAGGTCCTAGTTTGGTTTTGGTAATTGAGTGACAACTTTAGGTGGACTAATGATGTTTATGTGAGATACACAGGTGTTAAGTCCACAGGTGATCATGTATGAGCAACATATGCCATAGGGGTGAAATGGCTTGAAGGATGTTGCAATGCTCATGCATGTGATGAAGAATGAGCTTATTGCATATGTGACATGACATGTGGTCATGTGGCTAAGATGGTGAAGATCAAGGCAAGACTTAGCTTGATGAACCGGTCGCGAAGGTGAAGGGCAAGTTGGAGGATTTGAAGCCGTTGGTACCGAGTGTCGGGAGGCTTGAGCAAAGACTTGGCGCCGAAGGACCGAAGCAATGGTGAAGAGCAAGTGAGGTGAAGATCGATGGACCATGGAGGCCATGTGATGATATGAAGTGGATCATATCATTTGATGATAGGTTGGTGCATGCGTTGCATCAACACCGAAGGTGATGGAATGGAATGTGCAAGGCAAAGGTATATTTGTAGGGCATTTTATTTCACCGGTCATAGGTGTGTAGAGAAGATTATGACCGGGTTTAGGATAGATGGCTGTACTATCAAGAGGAGCAAACTTGTTTGCATATCGGTCATCTAGTGCCACTTGAGCAATCTAACATTGCGTTGTTACTAGGATCGAGTGGCGTGGTGAGTGCAACTGAAAATCCTTTGAAAAAATGATTGTGAAAATGCTAACACACATGCACAAGGTTGTATACACTTGGTGGTGTTGGCACATTTGCAAAGGAGAAGAAGTTGGAGAAGTTTTGGAGAAAACTTCGGTTGAAAAAGAGAAGTGATGGTTCTGGGATTGGAAAACTGTATTGATCCTTTGTGCTTTGGATCATGAGTTCATGTGGATTGTGTAACCCTCTGAATAAGCTTTCCAAAATGTCCAAGATCATCGAATTCCGAGTTGGGAGCTAAGAGTTATGGCCGTTCTCGTGGGAGGCTTTCTGGAGGGTGGCGGACTGTCTGCCATTTTAGTGGCGGACTGTCCGCGGGCCTCGGACGCACCGATGGGGATGCATCGGACGCGACGATCGCACTGTTCTCCGGTTGACAGGTGAACGGCGGACTGTCCGGGCCTATAAGGGCGGACTGTCCGCTGGCTAATTTTTCGGAGAACAAGGTTGCTGGATAGGTTCTGTGTAGGCTGTTGTTTTTCAACGGCGGACTGTCCGGGCCCAAGGGGCGGACTGTCCGGGGTGACCGTTGCAGCTCCTAACGGCTAGTTTCGTTATAAGGGCGGACTGTCCGAGGCTATAAGGGCGGACCATCCGCAGTTCAAATTTCAGCACGATTTCAAACGGCTAGTTTGAGGCTTCCCTCTATAAATAGAGGTGGTGGTCGGCCATTTGACATGTTGGGCACCTTGGGGACTTAGTGTCCTTGTGTGAGAGTGCTTGGGAGCAGGGCCGGCCCTGTCAAATTAAAGGCCCGGAGCGAAGCTACAAGTAAGGGCCCTTAATACAACTCTAGTCTAATAATATAATGACTATTTTAATAAGTGTAATGCATAAAAACATTCTTATTAAACAAGTAATACAACTTATCTTACCTAAAAAGTTTCTCTTAACACATTAGCTGCTGCAAATTCATTGATGATGGCCTCAATATCAATTTCATCTGGATTTGTCATTGTTGTAGTGCTTGTATCTCTCATGTAAATTTTATGAAAAGCTCCTCTTTGTGATTCTTTTAATTCCTCTATCCTTCTTCTCTTTTTTCTTTTTTTCTTTTGTCACTTCCAGATTCATGCTTTATGGGCAACATGAGGTCTACAAAAGTAGTAACTAATTAAATAAAATTATGCCATACATATATGTGATCCCTAATACAAAGAAGTAAAGAGTAAAGAACAGATTGGATTTGGGGCCTTTTTACCTCCTGATGATGGCCGACGAGCGGCAGGCAACAGGCAGGAAGCTGAACGACAACGAATCGCAGGGCCAGGCCAAACACTCAAACGCACGTCATCCAACCAGGCCAGGCCGGCCAGTGGCAAGCTTGATCGCAGCACCCAGCCGCGCGGCAGGCGGTAGGGGCGTAGGGCACGGGAGATGGGAGTCCGGACTCCGGAGTCGGCGAGGCGAGTCGCCATCGCGAACCAGGAGGAAACTGAATCGACGACTCTTCGGTTATTGGGCACTTGGGCTGCTGAATACTATGATCACATATTTGGGGATGGGCCCCTTGGTCTCATGGGCCCTGTGCAGCGGCTCTGCTGGCACCCCCTAGGGCCGGGCCTGCTTGGGAGCCCTCCAACTCACTTGATTAGTGCTAATCATATCCGCTAAGTGAAAGAGCGATTCTAGTGCGGTGCATGAGAGATTGCAAGTGTGGCACTAGGTGATAGAGTTGCAAGCCGGTGGTGCTTGTTACTCTTGGAGGTTGCCACCTCCTAGACGGCTTGGAGGCTTGTGTGTGCTCCATGGTAGCACGCTCGGATATTGAGTGGTGCTCCGGAGGCGACTGCTTTGTGAGGGGTATTGTGCTCACCCCGCGGGAGATCGTGAAGAGCAACTCTAGTAAAAGAGAGACGTGAAGAGCGTCAAGTGGTCCAGCCGGGTCAAGTACTAGAGCTTGTAGTAAGCACTCCTTGGGGAGAGTGTGACTAGTGTAGTCACCACTAGCAAGAGGACCGGTGGCAACCTTGAGCTTGTCTCAACGGGGACTAGCTTGGTGGCAACCAAGTGAACCTCGGGATAAAATCACCGTGTCAACATTGTCTTCATCTTCTCGGTGGTTTGCTATCTCCATTCACTAGCTTGTATTTCCTTACTCATACTTGTGCTAGTGTTTAGTTGTTGCTCTTGTGTAGCTATCTAGCTTGTGTAGCTTAATAGTTGCTCTTATAATTAGTTAGCTTGTGTAGCTTGCTAGCTAGTTACCTTCCTTGCTTGTGTAGCATAGAAGTTGATCTCGTGAGTGACTAGTTGACATGTAGTCTTGCTAGTCACATTGCTTAGTTTGTGTAGCTAAGTTGAGCTCACTAATTTGGCTTGTGGAGCCTTATTATTGAGCATTGCTAGTGAGCTTAGGCTTGGTGCTTTTGCTTAGTGGCATGTGTAGGAGCTCCCCGGTTGATTGAGTACTAGTTGCATAGGTTTGTGTGACCTTGCTTCTAGAATTGGTTAGGTGAGCTCTAGCTAGCCCGACACCTTATTTGCTTTGTTTAGGATCTTTTGTAACGTGTCATAGAGTATAGGTAGAGGGGTGTTGTCTTGGCTAGAGCGATAGTCTTAATTCCGCATTTGTTTCGGTTAGCCGACGTGATTAATTTTAAAAAGGACTATTCACCCCCCTCTAGTCCGCCATCTCGACCCTTCACACACGCCATGGCAGCGAACCCGGGAGCTCGCGACCATGGACGCAGGGTGCACCACAAGGCAGACCAAGGGAACAGACGGGTAGGGGAGCCCAAGGAGGTTCTCACCGCGGCGAATGAGATGGCGGATAGGCACTGGAGACGACATGCAGCATGGGACGGCGGAGAACCAGTGGTCGGCGAGGGTCTGCTTAAGGGAAACAGCGGTTAGGACGAAGCCACGACCAAGGGAGAGAGAGGAGGAGTTCAAGGTCACCACCACTTCGCCGCGAAGCTCAGCAAGTGACGAATCGCCCGGCGGCGGAGTTTAATCGGCGGAGCGGCGGCGGCGGACGACGGCAATGGCAAAACGGAGCTCTGGCTCTACGTTGTACCCCGTGCAGTGCGCGACACGGGATGCGAATGAGGGAAAAATGGAGCGAAGGGCGTTGCGGTCCACTAAATAGCCGAGGAGTGAGGGTCGTGGGAGCGGGGCACGACGGGGGAGCGGGGCGTGCGGCTACGGTGGTTCTGCCCTGGCGCTGCGTGCGGGAGGGAGCGAGAGGTAGAGGAGAGACCGAATGACGCATGGGGCTAGGGGTTCAGTGAGAGGCGAGGGAGGGAAGCGTGGCCGGTTGCGCGAGCGACTTGGGCCGAACATGGGCTCGCTGGGCCGCAGGGGAATGAGAGGAGAAAGGGAGAGGGAGGGGAGGTGGGAACCCATGGGCCGTGCGAGCTGGGCTTCCTGGCCGAACGGGCCGAAAAGGAGGGGAAGAAGGGAGAGAGGAGAGAAGCCCTCTTCTTTTTATTTTCAATGCATTTCAACTCATTTTCAAAAGGATTTTGATTTCAAACCAAATTTTGACAAAAACCACTCAACACAGAAATTAAAAATGCAGAGACATGAATGCAAAAACATGTTCCTAACTTGGTTTTAATTGTGTGAAAATTATTTAATCCTAGGTTAAATGCACACCAAAAATCAATAACAAAACATTTTCACCTATTTTAAATTTGTCAAATTTTAGGGTGTCACAGTTGCAAGCGTCTGATGCTCCTTCAACTTCTGACAACAACTAGGGTTGGCCATCAGACGCTCGGCCCAGCATCCGATGCTGCTGCCAGCAGCGTCCGATGCCCATATCTCAGCATCTTTCGCTTTCTAAATTCTACCCTTGCTTCCATGTGCCAACACCAAAGTGTTCCAACACTTGTGCACATGTGTTAGCATTTTGCAAATCATTTTCCAAGGGTTTTGTTAGTCACTCACTAGGTCTATAGCATCGATATGTTAGAGAACTCCTAGTGGCACTAGAACACCGCATAAGCCGTGAATTATCTTCTCTTAATAGTACAACTATGTATCCTAAATGTGATCACACTCGCTAAGTGTCTTGATCACGGAAAGAAAGAGCCCTATAGGTTATACCTTTTCCTTCGGGCCTCTTTGCTCCATCTCTTCTCTTCTTAATTTCACCAATGGTAGAGCACTTGATCACCTCAATTGCTTGTGGCCATCACCATCCTCCATGGTTGCCATCTTGCTAGCTCCACCACTTGGCTTGGTCTCAATCTTTTCTTATAAGCTACACACATGCTTAGCAATAGGATTAGACCAAATAGGTTTCATCAATTAGCCAAAACCAAACTGGGGCTTTCAATCTCCCCCTTTTTGGTAATTGATGACAACCTATACAAAGATATATGATTTAAATCTGAGTAACCACATTGATAGTATTAGCTCCTCCTACATATGTGCTATAGAGTTTGGTTCTAAATTTGGCACATATGTATGGATATGAAATGTGGGTGAGCAATACTATCAATGATGATGCTAAGGCATAAGAATGGACCTTTGAAGCGTGATACCAATCGGAGTGCACATGTTATACCATCCTTAGCACCATTTGTCACTAGACATACATCAAAACTCAAGAACCCCGTGAGATCAACATTATAACAAGGCTCTTGAACCACTTGAAATATGAATATGTCTAGTTGCCATTCTAAACATGCTAGTTAAAACAATTCATCAATCAAGTCCTATCACTAGCATTCACCACATAAGCATGATATCAATAAAAATAGCTTATGCAATGCAATCAATCATATGAATATGCACATTTCAAATGAAACAAGCATGTTTATGAGCTTGCTACCCCTATTTGTATGCTCAAATTTTAATTGTTCAAGTTCTAATCCCACTTGAAAGCTTACTTAGCATATCTCCCCCTTTCATTAACATATCTTTGTTACATCATTTTCTCCCCCTTTGTCAACAATTACCATAAAGGTGGGGCAAGTTTTAATGAAAGGAGACAACTTTTACCATGAGATTTGCATGAGGGGATCAAACTAAGTGAAATTGTGGCTTAATCTAGCTTATGAGCATAAGACATTTAACATGGTTTGCTCTATAGTAAGCTTCTTTACATATCTTGCAATGGTTATCTTACTCATGTTGGTTAAACACTCATTGCTCACTTACTAGATCAAACACTAGAGTTACAAGCTCACAAACAAGTTATATGCTACCACTAGAAGAAGTCAAACATAGAAGCAATAGTGGTACCATATACACTTCAAATTCATTTGATTTACCATGAATGATCCTAAATAAGCAATGTGATGGCTATATGAACTAGAGCACAACTTAATAAGAATGAATGCACATGCCAAACAATTTCACCTTTGCTTTCTTGGAGGAGAGGCATGTTATAAGTAGGGGTGCATTCAACTCATGTTGGAGAAGTCTAGGATATTCAATTCATTCCATAGCTTGCAACCTTCTCTCATCTAGTGGCTTGGTGAAGATATCAGCAAGTTGATCATCGGTGCTCAGACTCTCAATAGATATGTCTTTCATTACTTGATGATCTGTAATGAAGTGATGCCTTATGTCGATGTGCTTTGTCCTTGAATGTTGAACCAGGTTGGTGGCTATTTTGACGGCGCTCTCATTATCACATAGCAACGGGACTTGTCCAAACTTGACTCCATAATCTTGCAATGTTGCTTTCATCCATAGCAATTGTGCACAACAACTACCCGCGGATATGTATTCGGCTTCGGCGGTAGAGAGTGCAACACTATTTTGCTTCTTTGATGGCCATGAGACAAGTGATCTTCAAAGCAATTGACAAGTGTCCGATGTGCTCTTCCTATCCACCTTGCATCCCGCATAATCGGAATCCGAGTATCCAATCAATTCAAATTGA
The DNA here is from genome assembly GCA_009763385.1 of Coix lacryma-jobi var. lacryma-jobi. NCBI lineage: Eukaryota > Viridiplantae > Streptophyta > Magnoliopsida > Poales > Poaceae > Coix > Coix lacryma-jobi. The sequence continues at coordinate 59,722,667 of CM019829.1, forward strand.
GAGTCCTTGGGATACCATAGTCCTACATTTGGAGTTTGCTTCAAATTTCTCAATATTGTTTTGGTTGCCTTCAAATGACTCTCTTGGTGAAGCTTGGAACCTTGCACACATGCACACACTAAACATGACATCCGGTCTTGATGCGGTCACATAGAGGAGACTTCCAATCATTGACCGATACAACTTTTGATCCACCATGTCACCACTAGAGTCACTATCCAAATGCCCATTTGTTCTCATTGGAGTGGCTATTGCTTTTGCTTCATCTAACCCAAACTTATTGAGCATGTCCTTGATATACTTCCTTTGACTAACAAAGGTGCCTTTCTTCATTTGCTTCATTTGTAGTCCAAGAAAGTAACTAAGCTCTCCAATCATAGACATCTCAAACTCCTTAGCCATCATCTCTCCAAACTCTTTACAAAAGTCTTGGTTGGTTGATCCAAAGATAATGTCATCCACATAGATTTGCAACACAAACAAGTCACTTCTAATCTTCTTGGTGAAGAGAGTGGTGTCAACCTTTCCCATCTTGAAACCCTTTGATAGCAAGAAATCCCTCAATCTTTCATACCATGCTCTCGGTGCTTGCTTCACCCATATAATGCCTTCTTGAGCTTGTACACATGGTTGGGCTTCTTCAAATCTTCAAATCCGGAAGGTTGCTCAACATACACTAGCTCATTGATGAACCCATTGAGAAAAGCACTTTTTCACATCCATTTGGTGGAGCTTGATGTTGTGAGAACAAGCATATGCAAGTACGATTCTAATGGCCTCCAATCTAGCAACCAGTGCATAGGTTTCTCCAAAGTCAATACCTTCCATTTGAGTGTACCCTTGTGCAACCAACATTTCTTTGTTCCTTACGACAATGCCATCTTCATCTTGCTTGTTCCGGAAGACCCATCTTGTACCAACAACATTTGTGTTCTTTTGTCTTTCCACTAATTCCCAAACATTATTGTGGGTGAAGTTGTTCAACTCTTCATGCATTGCATTTGCGGATACATGGGTGTATGCTGAGTCTCGGAGTGATGAGTGATTGTCAACTGGAATAATGCGCATGTTCTTTGGCTTGTGTTGTGCAGGTGTCGAGCACAGATACAGTGATCAGAGGCAAGGTGAAGGTCAAGTAGAGACGTGCCATGCCGATGGACCGAGAGTGGCGAAGGGCAGACGTGAGGCTTGGACTGAGGGACCGGTGGCCCGAGGATCAGCTGTGGTGGCTGACAGCCTGGGACAATGACGAGCGAAGACTTGCGGGCATGGTGTTGCTCGAGTCGAGGACTTGGGGACACATGTCGATGGACGGGGTGCACGAGCGGTGCATCCCTTCTACGGCTCGGTTTGGTGGTTGAGCCACAGAAAAACCACCGAGTGGACAGTTTTCAGGTTTGGGCCTCAAAACCTGGGCGCTGATGGTTTCTGAGTTTGGGCCACAAAACTCGGGCTGAGGACGGTTTCCAGGTTTGGGCCTCAAAACCTGGGTGCAGCGGGTTTCTGAGTTTGGGCCACAAAACTCAGGCGATGGACGACTGGTTTCCCGGTTTGGGCCTCAAAACCGGGGGGTTGGTCGTGAAGGCTGGTTTCCCGGTTTGGTCCTTAAAACCGGGGGCGAAGTCCGGGAAAAGGACAAGCGGAGCGGTGGCGGCACGTGGAGGCAATCGGTGAGGTTGCGTCGAGGCAACGCTACTAGATGTGCGGGCGTGGCCGTCCGATCACCAGCATCTTTGAGTTGGTCCAGAATAACCCTAGAGTTTAGCTGGTTCGCTCTGTAATTAGAGAGGGGTAGAGTAGGAATTAGAGTTAGGATAAGTAGAGGCAGACACCCTCCTCCCATTCTATCTCAGTCATTTGCTCTTTGCTTCTAGGGTTTCCTGCTCTCCCAATCCCCTGCTGTAGCTATTGAGATCCGCAGAGAATCATACCTCTGTGTACTGGAGATTTTGAGGAACTGAGACCATAATCTCACTGTTGTAGCGTGTGGTAGCCACACGGTTGCAGATCGATGACTTGATTCGCGTTTTGTTCGTGTTCTTCGCGTTCTTCGTTTCTCCGCGATTTTCCCGTCACTCGATCTCCCTCTCTATTGCGTCTTTGCGAAATCTGTTTGAATCAACTTTTTCTTTATAGTGAGGAGATCATTTCCATCGAAGGAATTCATCTAACTCCTCACGAACAAGTAGCTCGGGTTGATTTCATTTTCATGGCGCTTTTTCGTTCATACTTCTCCCCTTTTGATTTCCCGGTGTTTGAGTTGATTTGAGCGGATGATTTCTTGGGGATAGTCTCCTAACTACCTCGTGATCATCCTCTCCAAGTTTGGGAACGTGGGATTGAGTTTTGATTCAGATTTGGGAAGAGTTGTGTGAGGGGCGACCGAAATCGCCCTCACTGGGAGGTCGCAGACAGTCCGCCGTTCCTCCCGCGGACAGTCCGCGCGTCGGGGACTTGGCCAGACCAGTGGCCGCGAGTCCTTGTTGTTTGGGTCTCGGTTGACCGGCGGACAGTCCGCCGGTATCAACCGCGGACAGTCTGGGACTGTCCAGGGGACTTTCAGAACCAGTGCGTGTTTGCACTTTTGACCGGCGGACGGTCCGCCATCCCCTAGCAGACAGTCCGCAGTAAGGGCGGACAGTCCGGGATCCCAGGTCCGAACAGTCCGCGAGTTGGCTGTGTGTTCCGGTTTGGTGAGTTTGCTCTCTCGGCTTCTCCGCTCCGTTTCTGGACTTCTCGTTTGGCGCTAGAGTTGATCAAGGAACCTCTCTAGGTATCTTTGCTACTAGTTAGCATAGGTATTTAGGAGTTTCTCGACGTAGCCGTCTATCTACGTTCGAGGCTTGGTTTTTGAGGGTTGAACTTGCTCTAGTGCTTTTGGCGTTTGGTTCGCTATCGGGTGCCTCGCTGTGATCCTAGGGATCATCCACCCTCTTCCAAGGATCGTGGGCATCACGGTTTCGATCGAAGCTCTTGGGGTTGATTTTCGGACAAAAGGCCAAAGTTTCGAAAGAAATATTTGAGCTCCCATTCACCCCCTCTCTGGTCGCCTTGCTATTGCATTCTTGGTCCTTCAATTGGTATCGGAGCGGGTTAAGGATCTTCCACCTTAGCCGGTTCCAGATCCACCGAAGGCGACATGGATCGCGGCGTGGGCAAACCGCCACTTTTCGATGGGACAAACTATGCGTATTGGAAGATACGCATGTCGACCTATCTGCAGAGTTTGGATGCTTCCATCTGGGATATTTGCAACTCTGCAGATTACGTGGTCTTGGCTACTCGTGTCTCTCAGCTTCAGATCGATGAGCACGATGCCAATAGCCGAGCCCGTAATGCTCTTTTCTCATGTCGGAGCATGAGTGAGTTTGATCGCGTTTCTCACCTCGCTACGGCTCGGGAGATTTGGGCAACCCTCATGCGTTTCCATGAGGGAACCACTCAAGTCAAAACCCATCTCTATGAGTCGTTCAAGCGAGAGTATGAGAACTTTCAACACATGCCTGGCGAGAGCATAGAAAGTTTATTCGCTCGCTTTCAGGTGATTGTCAACAGGATGAGGGCTAACAAGGAGTTGTTGCCTTTCGACGATCATGAGAGAGCTTTCAAGCTACTCCATACTCTTGATCGATCGGTGTGGGATTCCAAGGTTCAGGCGATCATCGAATAGCCTAACTATGAGACCCTCACGTGCGACGAGCTCTTTAGTAAGCTCAAGTCTAGTGAGATCGATGCCATGGCGAGGGCTTCTTATGAAAATCCTTCTGGCCCGTCAATGGCCTTGCTTTCTGGCTCTTCTGCTAACCCCTCTGGAGGTTTTGCACTCTCTTCTCTCTTTTCTATCATAGAGGAGCAGCTAGAGTCTTTGGGGGATGACGAGCTGGCTTTGCTCGCCAACCGGTTCTCGCGGTTTCACAACAACCGCATGAACCGTCACCGCAGAGGAGGACGCTCAGAATGCTTTGAGTGCGGCGACCCCAACCACTTCATCGCCAATTGCCCGAAGAAGAACTAGCAAGTCTTCGGCAAGGCGGATCATGGGCACAAGTACGACTCCGGCAAGCGCAAGGAGAAGTACGTCCCCGCGAAGCACAAGCGGAAGGGCGGCTTCAACAAGGAGTACATCAAGACGAAGTACTTGGAGAAGGCCCAGGCTGAGCAGCGTGCGTTCTTTGCCACGCTCAACGACGTCGATGACTCGGATGACGACTCCGCTTCCTCGAGCGATGACGAGTCCGAGAAGAAGAAGAGGATCGAGGACAAGCTCAATGGCCTCTGCTTCTTCGCCGACGACGAGGGCTTCTGCACCATGGCCCTCGGCAAGGAGGTCGACGACGAGCTGGAGGAGACCCCTCGGAACGACGACGACGACGACACCTCCCAGGTGTCTCTGACCCCCGACGAGCTTTCTGCTGAGGTTGAGAAACTTACTGCCGCCCTACTTAGTCAAGATAAGTTGCTTAGGCGTGCTGCTAGAGAGCGCAAGGAGTTTCAGCAGAAGTGGGAGGATACGGTGAAGGAACTTGAATGTGTCAAGTCCACCGTAGTTGTTACCGATGAGGAGGAGTGTGAGATGTGCTCCACACACATGACTGACCTTCTCACTTTGAGAAGCAAGTATGTTGTGTTGGTAGGAGAGGTGGATGAGCTGAAGGCTAGATCCTCGCTGTTGGGTGCGTGCAAGTCCTGTGCGGGCTTGCAATCTGAGTTGGCAGAGAAGAATGCCAAGATTGTGTCTCTTGAAAAGGCCAGCTCGGATAGCACGTGTGTGACTAGGTGCGTTCTTTGTGAGGGTTTGGAGATGGAGATTGCGAATGTGAAGCATGACAAGATGCCAACCGAGGAGGAAAACACATACCTTCGGACCATCTTGTCATGGGTGTCGAGTGGTGAGCCGCAGCTTGGGATGATGATCTCCCAGTTCAAGCGTGCTGCAGGAGGTCCAGGTGTAGGCTTTGCTCCAGGTGTTGATGTGTCATCTTTTGGCAAGATTGGAGAGTCGAGTGGTCTTAACCCATGTGAGAAGCCCAACTCCACTACTACTACCAAGCTTACCAAGATTCCACCCAAAGAGCCTTTCAAGCCTAACACCAAGGATGGTGTATTTGAGGAACCTCCGAGAGCTCCACCCAAGAAACAATCATGGGCTCCAAAACCAAACCACCTCAAGAACAAGCTTGACACCATGCCACCCATCCAGGAGGAGCTTTTGCCACAGAAGGGCAAAGTGATCCACACCCACTACCGTGAGTACCAACAACCCCCTATGAGAGCGGTGAGGTACCATTGTGAGCATTGTGGGAGAGATGGACACATGAGTGAGTTTTGCTTTCGGCGCAAGAGAGAGGCGCGCCGTGCAAAGGAGATGAACAACACGGACATGTACCATCCTTTCCATGATGTACATGTGCCAAATGTTCAGAGGCGTGCTGCTAGCCTAGAGGTCCGAAACCTCAAGTTCCTAGGCCTAGGCCGCGTGGAGGTCGTTCCCGGCGGGAGCCTGCAGTTGTAGGCTATGGACCCTGTGGCGGTGGCTTTGCAGTTGAGTGTTTTCCCCCACCGCGTTTTGAGTATCGCGATGGACGCTCCTCCCTTAGCGGACCATGTTTTCCTCTACGTGGTGATCGCTCTTCTCGTAGGCGTGCTAGGAATGGTTTTTCTGCTAACCATTCTTTTGAGCAGCTGGCCCAACACTGGTATAATTCCTATTTCACTCACCCCAGTGTTGGACCGTATGCTCACCCTATGTCTTTTTATTGATGTAGGTAAAACGATTGGAGAACGTTTGGTTGGTGGATTTTGGGTGTTCGAGGCACATGACCGGAAACGCCAAGTGGTTCTCCAGTCTCAGTCCAGTCGCCGGAAAAGAGTTTATCACCTTCGACGACAATAGTAAAGGTAAAGTGTTGTCTCATGGGTCCGTGCGAGTTAATGAGCACTTTGTGTTGCACAATGTTGCTCTTGTTTCTAACTTGCATTTTAACCTTCTTTCTGTTTCGCAACTCTTTGATGACGACTATGAGATTCGTTTTAAACCGAATCTCAGTCGTATTTTGGATCCTCAGGGCAATCTTGTGTGTTTGATTTCGCCCTTTGGAAAAGTCTTTCGTGCGAATTTCTCGGAGTCTTTTGGCACTTCTCGTTGTCTTGTGGCTGGACCTTCCTCCTCTGATCTTTGGAAGTGGCATAGGAGACTAGGACATTTGAGCTTTGACTTGCTTGCAAGAGTTAGTTCACTTGGCCTAATCCAAGGATTGCCCAAGTTATCCATGGAGAAGGATCTTGTTTGCCATTCTTGTAGACATGGGAAGATGGTTGTCGCTCCCCACCATCCAGTGACTCAGGTCATGACCAAGCGCCCTGGAGAGCTTTTGCACATGGACCTTGTTGGTCCGGCTCGGGTGAGCTCAGTTGGGGGGAAGTGGTATGTGCTTGTTGTTGTTGATGACTTTTCGAGATATTCATGGGTCTTCTCTTTCGCTCGCAATCTGATTTTGCGTCTTCAGAACGAGTTCCCTTTGAACTTGATGCGAGCTATTAGGAGTGATAATGGTTCCGAATTCAAGAATTCAGATTTTGAGAAGTTTTGTAACTCTTTGGGTTTAGAGCATCAGTTTTCTTCCCCCTACACACCGCCTCAGAATGGTGTTGTAGAAAGGAATAATCGGACCCTTGTAGAGATGGCCAGGACGATGCTCGATGAGCATAGGACTCCTAGGCGATATTGGGCCGAAGCGATGAGCACTGCATGCTACATTTCCAATCGCATTTTTCTCCGAGCTTTCTTGAAAAAGACTTCTTATGAGTTGTGTTTTGGAAAACTGCCCAAGGTGAGTTACTTTAGAGTCTTTGGTTGCCACTGTTTTATACTTAAGAAAGGCAACCTGGACAAATTTGAGTCTCGTTCTTTTGACGGTGTGTTTTTGGGTTATGGCACTCATACTCGCGCTTATCGTGTACATAACCTTGACACTAACCGAGTCATGGAAACATCTGATGTCACCTTCGACGAGACCATGGTTTGTCCTTCTTCTCCTTTTTCAGCGTGCAGGTGATCATGAGGTTGGTGAGCCTCTCTTTGATGACGAGGATGAGGGTGCTGAAGGTATAGATAATCCAGCACCCCCTCCACCTGCTGTGCCGCAAGGAGCGGCTTCTACTACTACGACTCATGGCCCCGACACTTCTTCATCTTGGGGGCCGTGGGATCCGCCACCCCGAGCGGTACCTTTTGTACCCGGGGAGGCACCAGCTGCTGTTGAGGGAGAGATCACTTCTGCTCGGGAGGCGCCATGACATATCCAGCGCCAACACCGGCCTCAACAGATGATCGACAGCATCGGCGAACGTGTCACTCGGTCAAGGTCACAACAAATCTCTCACTTTGCTTATTCTGCATTTGTTGCTGATTTTGAACCCCGAGATGTTGGACACGCTTTATCTGATCCAGATTGGGTCAATGCCATGCATGAGGAGTTAGAAAATTTTGAAAGAAATCGGGTTTGGGTTCTTGTTCCTCCTCCTCCTGAGTGTCATCCTATTGGGACAAAATGGGTTTTCAAAAACAAACAAGGAGAGGATGGCCATGTTGTGAGAAACAAGGCCAGACTAGTAGCCCAGGGGTATAGTCAGAAGGAGGGGATAGACTATGAGGAGACTTTTGCTCCTGTAGCTCGTTTGGAGGCGATTAGGATACTCTTGGCTTTTGCTGCATCCAAAGGGTTTAATCTTTTTCAAATGGATGTCAAGAGTGCCTTCTTAAACGGCTACATAGAAGAGGAAGTGTATGTGAGACAACCCCCCGGTTTTGAAAATCCCAAGTTTCTGAACCATGTTTTTAAACTTCATAAAGCTTTGTATGGTTTGAAACAAGCCCCTAGAGCCTGGTATGATAGGTTGAAAACCTTTTTGCTTGCTAAGGGTTTTAAAATGGGATGTGTGGATAAAACGCTTTTTCTCCTCAAGCAAGGCAATGATACTCTCTTGGTCCAGATTTACGTGGATGATATCATTTTCGGTGGTTCTTCTCACGCTTTGGTTGCCAAGTTTGCAGACACTATGAGCAGGGAATTTGAGATGAGCATGATGGGCGAGTCGACGTTTTTCCTCGGGTTGCAAATCAAGCAATCCCGAGAGGGAACGTTAGTGCACCAGGGCAAATACACTAAGGACATCCTGAAGAAGTTCGACATGGGTGTGGCCAAGCCTCTTCCAACACCCATGCCGACCACGGCGGCCCTGGATGCGGATGTGGATGGAGAAGCTGTGGACCAGAAGGAGTACCGGAGTATGATCGGGTCGCTGCTGTACCTGACGGCGACGCGCCCGGACATCCAGTTCGCGGTGTGTTTGTGCGCGCGATTTCAGTCGTCGCCGCGCACTTCTCACCGTCAGGCGGTCAAGCGCATTATGAGGTACTTATGCTTCACTCCAGAATTTGGGATTTGGTATTCTGCTTCTTCCACCCTCTCCCTTTACGGTTATTCTGATGCTAATTTTGCTGGTTGTCGTATTGATCGCAAGTCCACTTCTGGGACTTTTCAGTTTATTGGTTCTTCTCTTGTATCGTGGTCTTCTCGCAAGCAGTCTAGTGTCGCCCAGTCTACCACGGAGGCTGAGTATGTTGCTGCGGCTAGCTGCTGTTCCCAGTTGCTTTGGATGATGGCCACTTTGCGTGATTTTGGTCTGAGCTTTTCTCGTGTTCCTTTGCTTTGTGACAGCACGAGTGCTATTAGCGCTGCTAAGAACCTCGTGCTACACTCTAAGACCAAACACATTGATGTGCGCTTTCATTTTTTGCGAGACCACTGTGAGAAGGGTGATATCGATCTTTGCCATGTCGATACTCATCATCAGTTGGCTGATATTTTCACCAAGCCTTTGGACCAATCGACTTTTGCTAGGTTGAGAGGTGAGCTTGGTGTGTGTTTCCCCTTTTAGATGGGGGAAACATTTTGACTCTTGTATCATAAACTGACTTTGAGTTTTTCATTTGATTTCTTCATGCATCTTTGCATTTCATCTTGCATATTTACATTCAGAGCTTCATGAATATAATCTTTAGACTGTGACTATGCTCTGTATAGTGTATGCTCTGATGCTTTATAATGATGCCTGTAGCTTATGCTCTTTCTGATCACTAATGCATGTTGTGAGCTGAGCTATTTTGGAATGGTGAATCCGCTTAATGAACATAAAATTTGAAACTGTTCACCATTGAGATATGCAACTAGCATGTGTAGGATGTGTAGAATTCACTCATGCTTTTCATATATGCTAGGTTGCTATGTCTCTAGTTCTGAGTCACTCACTTTCTTGGTATGTTCATATTCTGAGATAAAATTTGAACCAAGTTAAGTGAATTGGAAAGATCGAGACGGGACTGCTTGTCAGCACATCACAGTTTCGAGACTGTTTCTCATTGCACTTTGAGTTAAACTTGAGTGGTGTAGTGTATGACCGAAACTGTTGCTTTAAGCTTCTGATTGCTTCTGCATAGGCTTCACACAGTTGAAAAGTTAGGCAATGACAAGCTTTTAACCTCTCGCAATCACATGCTGAAATTTTAACTTGTGTAATTTAACCGCTGCAACTCCGATAAAATTTGGATACACAAGTCTATGTTTCACTCTATAGCATGATGGTTGAACTGTGCTAGGGGTAGTTCACCTTGTATACATGTTTAGCACTTGTTTGACTTCCTGTCTATACATGTTTGGTGCTATTTTGATGGTGAATACCTTTTTGGCTAAAAACTGCTCACGTTGCTCACATGTTCATTTGTGTTCAGTTTGAGCCCATGCTAGCATTATGTGCATATTGTTGAGTCATCGGATCAACACTTTGTTGAGCATCTTCATATTTTATCAACTATATTCCTGAAGCTGCTAACTTGCATATTGACTCATATGCATTTTGGAAGAGGGAGTTATTCTGTCAAGGGGGAGAAATTTGCTTGTTGGTGCATTTTCAACTAAGGGGGAGAAAATCTTGCAAATCATGTGTTCTCCGTCTCCGACTTTGGGGGAGAAATATTTTCCTGGTTGCGTGCACTATTTGAGGGGGAGTTTGCTTGGTCCTTGAGCTTTCCAATTGATTCAAAGCACTTTTGATAGCTAGTTGTGTTGAGCCTTTGCCTCTTTCTTGAGGGATTAGCGTCTTTGCGTTTGTGCTTGTTCAGTTGGTATTGAGCTTTCTCACAAGCGGTGTTGAGCCTGTTCTACCTCTTCTTGAGGGCTAGCTTTGCTTTGCTTGGTTGCGTCGAGCCGGTGCCCATGTCTTTGGGAACCAAGTTGTTTTGCTCTTTCCATTTGACCTTCTTCGGCTTTGATATTCTTTTGGGTTATTTGGTCGAGTTCTCTCTCCTTCTTCCTTCCTTCCTCTATTCTATTATGATTTGTGTTGGTAGTTGACAATGCACTCATCAAGGGGGAGATTGCGGATACATGGGTGTATGCCGAGTCTCTGAGTGATGAGTGATTGTCAACTGGGATAATGCGCATGTTCTTTGGCTTGTGTTGTGCAGGTGTCGAGCACGGATACAGTGATCAGAGGCAAGGTGAAGGTCAAGTAGAGACATGCCGTGCCGATGGACCGAGAGTGGCAAAGGGCGGACGTGAGGCTTGGACTGAGGGACCGGTGGCCTGAGGATCAGCTGTGGTGGCTGACAGCCTAGGACAGCGATGAGCGAAGACTTGCGGGCATGGTGTTGCTCGAGTCGAGGACATGGGGACACATGTCGGTGGACGGGGTGCACGGGCGATGCATCCCTTCTACGGTTCGGTTTGGTGGTTGAGCCACAGAAAAACCACCGAGTGGACAGTTTCCAGGTTTGGGCCTCAAAACCTGGGCACTGATGGTTTCCGAGTTTGGGCCACAAAACTCGGGCTGAGGACGGTTTCCAGGTTTGGGCCTCAAAACCTGGGTGCAGTGGGTTTCTGAGTTTGGGCCACAAAACTCAGGCGATGGACGGCTGGTTTCCCGGTTTGGGCCTCATAACCGGGGGTTGGTCGTGAAGGCTGGTTTCCTAGTTTGGGCCTCAAAACCGGGGGCGAAGTCCGGGAAAAGGACGAGCGGAGCGGTGGCGGCACGTGGCGGCAATCGGTGAGGTTGCGTCGAGGCAACGCTACCAGTTGTGCGGGCGTGGCCGTCGAATCACCAGCATCTTTGAGTTGGTCCAGAATAACCCTAGGGTTTAGCGGTTTCGCTCTGTAATTAGAGAGGTGTAGAGTAGGAATTAGAATTAGGATAAGTAGAGGGAGACACCCTCCTCCCATTCTATCTCAGTCATTTGCTCTTTGCTTCTAGGGTTTCCTGCTCTCCCAATCCTCTGCTGTAGCTACTGAGATCTGCATAGAATCATACCTCTGTGTACTGGAGATTTTGAGGAAGTGAGACCGTAATCTCACTGTTGTAGCGTGTGGTAGCCACATGGTTGCAGATCCATGACTTGATTCGTGTTTTGTTCGTGTTCTTCGCGTTCTTCGTTTCTCCACGATTTTCCCGTCACTCGATCTCCCTCTCTATTGCGTCTTTGCGAAATCCGTTTGAATCAACTTGTTGTTTATAGTGAGGAGATCATTTCCACCGAAGGAATTCATCTAACTCCTCACGAACAAGTAGATCGGGTTGATTTCATTTTCGTGGCGCTTTTTCGTTCATCCTTCTCCCCTTTCGATTTCCCGGTGTTTGAGTTGATTTGAGCGGATGATTTCTTGGGGATAGTCTCTTAACTACCTCGTGATCATCCTCTCCAAGTTTGGGAATGTGGGATTGAGTTTTGATTCGGATTTGGGAAGAGTTGTGTGAGGGGCGACCGAAATCACCCTCACTGTGAGGTCGCGGACAGTCCGCCGTTCCTCCCGCGAACAGTCTGCGCGTCGGGGACTTGGCCAGACCAGTGGCCGCGAGTCCTTGCTGTTTGGGTCTCGGTTGACCGGCGGACAGTCCGCCGGTATAAACCGCGGACAGTCCGGGACTGTCCAGGGGACTTTCAGAACCAGTGCGTGTTTGCACTTTTGACCGGCGGACAGTCCGCCATCCCCTAGCGGACAGTCTGCAGTAAGGGCGGACAGTCCGGGATCCCAGGTCCGGACAGTCCGCGAGTTGGCTGTGTGTTCCGGTTTGGTGTGTTTGCTCTCCCGGCTTCTCCGCTCCATTTTCGGACTTCTCGTTTGGCCCTAGAGTTGATCAAGGAACCTCTCTAGGTATCTTTGCTACTAGTTAGCATAGGTATTTAGGAGTTTCTCGACGTAGCTGTCTATCTACGTTCGAGACTTGGTTTTTGAGGGTTGAACTTGCTCTAGTGCTTTTGGCGTTTGGTTCGCTATCGCTTTGTGGTCCCTCGCTGTGATCCAAGGGATCATCCACCCTCTTCCAAGGGTCGTGGGCATCACGGTTTCGATCGAAGCTCTTGGGGTTGATTTTGGGACAAAAGGCCAATGTTTCGAAAGAAATATTTGAGCTCCCATTCACCCCCCCCTCTGGTCGCCTTGCTATTGCATTCTCGGTCCTTCAGCATTTACCCAATCAACATCCACCAAAGCTTCATCAATCTTGGTTGGCTCAAAAGATGATACAAATGAGTAGTGTTCACAAAATGAAGCCAATCTTGATCTTGTTTGCACACCTCTTCTTATGTCACCAACAATTTGATCTAAAGGATGATCTCTTGCAATATGTGTTGGTTGGAGCACTTGTTGTGGTTGGACACTTGCACTTGTACTTGGATGAGCCACGTGAGAACTACTAGCATCTTGTTGATCATGAGAACCACTAGAGCTTGCAACATCATTGCCATGCATGGTTGGAGGAGAGAGCACATGATCTTTGTCATCTTCAATGTCAACCACTTGTTTTGGCCGTATATCACCAATGTCCATGTTCTTCATAGCTTCCACCAATTGTGTTCCTCTCACATCATCTAGATTATCTTGTTCTTCATGAAAGCCATTGGTTTCATCAAACTCAACATCATGGACTTCTTCAAAAATTCTTGTTGTGTTGTTCCACACTCTATATGCCTTGCTTGTAGTGGAGTAACCAAGTAGAAACCCTTCATCACACTTCTTTTCAAACTTGCCAAGTTTTGTTCCCTTATTCAATATGTAGCATTTGCACCCAAAGACCCGGAAATAAGCAATGTTGGGCTTTCTATCATTGAGGAGCTCATATGGTGTCTTCTTCAATAAAGGGTGACAATAGAGCCGGTTGCTATAATAACATGCCATGTTGATTGCTTTGGCCCAAAAAGAATCACTCACACTGTATTCACTAAGCATGAATCTATTCTTCCTTTCAACTATCCCATTAGATTGATGTGTATACTTGGCCAAGAATTGATGCTTGATTCCAAACTCATCACATAGCTCATCAACTCTTGTGTTTCTAAACTCACTTCCATTGTTATTTCTCACTTTCTTGATTCTTCTATCAAACTCATTTTGGCTTCTCTTGACAAAGGTTTTGAATGTGCCAAACACTTCACTTTTGTCAATGAGAAAGAAGACTCATGTGTATCTTGTATAGTCATCCACTATCACAAAGCCATACTTGTTCCCCCCAATACATGCATATGTAGTTGGTCCAAACAAGTCCATATGCAACAACTCAAGTGCATGTGTAGTGCTCATCATTCCTTTGTTAGGATGGGTGTTTCCAACTTGCTTTCCCATTTGGCATGCACTACATAGCTTGTCCTTCTCAAAGTGAACATCCTTTAGCCCTCTCACCATGTCATGCTTCACTAGCCTCTTTAGTTGCTTCATTCCAACATGTCCCAAGCGCCTATGCCATAGCCAACCCATACTTGATTTGGTGAATAAGCATGTTGTCAATTGAGCTTCACTTGCATCAAAGTCCACCAAATAAAGATTCTCATATCTAAATCTTTTGAACACCAAGTCACTTCCATCAACACTCACTATCTCCACATCATCAACACCGAATATGCATTTGAATCCCAAATCACACAATTGTGCCACGGACAATAAGTTAAAGTTGAGAGATTCCACTAATAGCACATTGGAGATGCTGAAGTCGTTTGATATTGCAATCTTGCCCAAGCCTTTGACCTTGCCTTGTTATCACCAAATGTGATAGCATCCGCATGATCATTGCCACTAGTGTTGATTGATTTGAACATTCTTCCATCTCCAGTCATGTGTTGAGTGCACCCACTATCAAGCACCCAATGCCTTCCTCCCACTTTATAATTTACCTACAAAAGAGATCAATTCTTTTTAAGTACCCAAATCTTTTTGGGTCCTCCAAGGTTAGTCACCAAGCTTTTGGGCACCCAAATTGTCTTCTTCTTTGGGCCAACCATGGGTGCACCAATGTACTTAGCCTTCACACCATTAGTCCCCTTTGTAAGCATATAACAAGAATCAAGTTGAATAGATGAAATATGAGCATGGTTCTTGTTCTTGTTCTTGTTAAAGCAATTTTGCTCTATGTGCCCGGATTGCTTGCAACTATAGCAATACTGACCATTGCTCTTCACAAAATGAGTCTTGTGAGTAGCAAAGGCCGCCTTGCCCGTCTTGGGGGTATAGCCAAGTCCTTCCTTGTTGAGTGGACACCTTTGGCTACCCAAGCACTTAAGCAAGCAGGCATCTCTACCATAGGCATTGCCTAATGCATGAGTGAGCTCATTGACCTTGATCTTAAGGTTCTCATTTTATACCACTAATGATGAGTCACAAGTAGTAGAAGTAGATATTTTAGTTGTGTTGACACAAAAATTCGGTCGGTCGCGCCAACACACTCGAGCGCACGGTCCTTAGAGGGCATACAGAGCAGAGTCCTAACCTCCTGAACCTTCAACGGGTGGCGGTGCCGAATCTCGGTGAGATCGACTTTGGGCATCCCAGTCAATTTGACCTGTAATTGACAAGGAGAAGAAAAAGTTGTCAAATTGTGGAACCTGCCGGTTTGGTGCCAGACAGTTCCAAATTGTACGGCTCTGATATAGCCACTTGTTATTAGGATATTGACTACCAAGTCAACTCCCAAGAGATTACATGAAGGCATTGAAAAAAATATAAAGCAAAACGGCTATGACAAATGTAAAGAAGCATTTGGGACAGACAAACAGCCAATGAGCTTAGACATATTAGCAGAGTAAAGATCTATGTGTACGTCCAAACGGTGTCAAAACAACGTATTGACTAATTATACAGGCAATTTTATCTATCAACAGTGGGGTGTTTCCATGCAGCCATAATAACAAATAGATCGATAAAATAGTTTAAACATCAACAGTGGGGTGTCTCCATGCAGCCATAATGATGATCAAACTAGATCACGTCCAATGCAACAAGCAGATACGTTGATTCCAAGCAGTCTAAAGGTACACATTATGAAGAAGGCATAACTGGATCGACTATTTTAGCCGATACAGGGTCCATGAGGCACGAACAAGATCTATCCGTTAGAATCACAAATCGATCTAAGATCAAGCAAAATCTAATCTACCATATATGTTAGTGGGGTTCGGAAATACAGTCATAACAGATATGCAAGATTTAAATCTACTTGTTCTTCGATCAAAATCATAGTTTTATCGTATATCTCGAACGCACAACATGTAACATTCAAGATTGATAAAATAGTCGATGATAAGCTTGAATCAGCTATTTCCATCATTGTGGGCGTGTAGAACCTTAGGATAGCCGAACCTAAGCATCTTTTAGGCTTAAGCCACTTTGTCAATCTTGATTGGGCAAGATGTTGTTTAAAACATAAAGAAACAAATTAAAACATAAAACAACATCGGTAACTTAATGAATCTATTAGCTTGCCAAACCAATAGAGCCGATAACTAGTCAAGATCGACTAAGGTAAGAGATTCATCAGAGTCAAGACAGTCTTACAAAATATGAACTTGGACCGATAACTAGCTATGTCATAGCTTAACAAGAGTTTGGTCAATGTCAAATACCGCCTTATCGTACAATGACATGGACCATTGGTGAAACTTACAAGCAAACCGGAGGCCGATCGAAGCCGATGCAGCCCTGCCTGATTGAAGGTCTCGCCGAGATCTACGTTACTCCTACTCCTAGGGTTTTGGCCGGTGGCCGGTATGTTGATTGATTGGATGATGTCCTTACAAAAATCGGGTTTTCTAGCTATTTATAACCCGTTTGACTCCTGTTCTAATACGACTAGGTCACATAATAGGCAAAAAAAAGACGACCCGGACTCAAACTCTTCGGCCGAACCCAATATGTCTTTGAAGCTTGTCCCGTCAGGTCCACACAAACTTTGGTCGTGTCCGGGTCAAAGCATCTATTTTTTTTTGGCCGATTTCTTTACTAACAAAATCATCCGTTTGTGCTCATAAAACAATAATCCTTTTGGTTCAAAATCTGGTGCAAACACATGCCCCCCAATTTTGGGATGAAATTTATTTTATTCCAAAATTTTGAATCCTTTTCTTTCTTTCCTTTCGACATCTCAAACAGCCCGAACAATATCTTGACGATCAATGCGAGACGGTTGCTCTTCTCTTGAAAACCGTGTTATGATTTAACATCCCACTCGAGTACTCTGTGCACACCGTACGAAACGACATCTTTTCCTCTTTAGAGACTCAATCTTCTAATATAAATCTCTGCGTCTCCATTTTCCGTCACAATCAGAACGCATCCTCTGCTTGCTTTTGCCTTCTATCAAAAACCCTCTTTCTCACCTAAAGCCTTTTTTCCAAAAGCTTCCCTCTTCCCCC
This sequence comes from Coix lacryma-jobi var. lacryma-jobi, assembly GCA_009763385.1. Taxonomy (NCBI): domain Eukaryota; kingdom Viridiplantae; phylum Streptophyta; class Magnoliopsida; order Poales; family Poaceae; genus Coix; species Coix lacryma-jobi. The sequence continues at coordinate 59,739,399 of CM019829.1, forward strand.
TCTGATGGCGGATAACAACCACGGCAAGCGCCCTACAGAGGAGGAAGTGAACTCTTGCCATCGCCCTCAGCGCCACATTAGGCATGTTTTCCTTTCATGTCTAATCGATTCTGATTTTCATTATCCTTTTTCTCAGAGTTTGACTTGATTCCCTTTACTATCTTCATCCAGGATTGATGAAGGTCCATCCAATACCGCCGCTGCTTTGGCGCCTCCTCCTCGAATGGAGTCGGTTTCTGAAAACCCCTCTTGCAGTAGCTCCGAGTCGACGGTCGCTTGTCATTACCGTCAGATGATGGAAATGCGGGATCTTCACTCGGAGGCTACCATCAGGAACTGCCTCCTCAAAGATCACATCGCCCAACTCCAAAAGGCGCTGGAGGAGGTAGAGGCGAGGGCCTCCCGGGCGGTTCAACAATGCATCGAGTTCGATGCACGCGTCGCCAGTATTTCTCTTTCTTCCTCTGAAGAATTTTCATTTAATTGAATCCCCTTTGTTCAATCTCGATGTGTTTCATTTACTCCACAGACTTGACCGTGCGCCAGGAGGCTCTTCAGGAGGCGGGGAACGAGGCGGCCGACTCTGTGAACGCCACCGGTGACAGTGTCACAGAGAGGGTGACCAACATCCCCGCAAGGGTACATGAGGTCGCCCTCCATGGCGTCCGTCATGGCGCCGCCATGGCTCTCGGGGCTGCCCAAGCCTACACTGGCCAAGACTTGAGTGGCCTTGAAGTTACTCCGGAAATAAGCCACGCCATAGAAGTGCACTTCGTTGGTGTTGACGGAGCAGCCGGGGAGATAGCAGAGTCCACCCCCTCTGTAATTATAGTTGATAAAATCTTCGAGTAGTTTATTAGGATCAGGCTCTTGTATAAGAATCCCTCTTATGAATATAATGAAATTTATGCATCCTTCATAATCTCCCTGCGAAAAAAGCCCATCGAGGTTTCTTAACTTCAAAAATTCTTGAATTTATATTTTTGAGCTGAAGGCGATGCCTCGCTTACATCGGCTATTCATTTCACCGTCAAAGATGATACAGCACATATCGATTATTTTTGTTCTGAAGGCGATACATTAGTATCGGCTATCGATTGGATACCAACGACGATACATACATATCGGTCACCGTCCAGATTGATTAATTATAACAGATCCACCCAGATACTAGGGTAATATTTCTTAAAATATTTCCCATTAATTGCTCTGAAGTACTCGATACCGTCTAGAGTCTCATAGAAATAAGCATTGCCAGGAGCACATCTGGTAATCCGATAGGGTCCTTCCCAATTTGGTGACCACTTACCGTATTTGCTATCCTTAGTTCCACTAGGTAAAATGGCTTTCCAAACCAAGTCCCCTTCATTAAACTTTTTCTCCCTGACCTTTTGATCAAAATACTTAGCCACTCTCATCTTCTGAGCTCTAATGTTTTCCAGAGCCTTCAGCCGATGAAAATTTAAATCATCAAGGTTGTCCATCATGAGATGCTTATATTCATCAGCTTTCAAATTATTCTGCTGTGATACTCTTCTGGACCCTATATTGATTTCCCAAGGTAATACAGTCTCGTGACCATAGACCAACTCATATGGTGAACACTTAGTTGCACCATGACACGCCATTCTATAGGACCACAAGATTTCACTGAGTATTGAATGCCACTTTTTTGGATGCTCCTTAAGCTTTTTCTTAATGATTTTGATCAAAATTTGGTTAGAAGCTTCAGCCTGCCCATTAGCTTGGGCATAATACGAAGACGAGTTAATCAACTTGAAGCCCGTGCTAGCAGCAAAATCCTCAAATTCTTTTGATGTAAACATCTTTCCTTGATCTGTGGTAATGGTTTGAGGAACACCGAATCGGTAGATGATATGCTCCTTGATGAACTCAATTACGATAGCCGATGAAGCCTCCTTCAAAGGAATAGCTTCAACCCATTTAGTAAAATAGTCAGTTGCTACCAACACAAACTTGTGCCCTTTGCTAGATGTCAGAAATATTTGCCCAATCAGATCTATTCCCCATCCTCTAAATAGCCATGGCTTTGTGATTGGATTCATAGCCGATGCCGAAGACTTCTGAACATTACCGAATCTTTGGCATTCTTGACATCCTTTATAGTATTTAAAACAATCTTCTAAAATGGTCGGCCAAAAATATTCTGCTCTTCTGATCATCCACTTCATTTTATGAGCAGACTGATGTGCACCACAAACCCCTTCGTGGATTTCCCCCATCAGAACTTTGGCCTCTTCTTGACTGACACATTTAAGAAGTACGCCATCAATTGTTTTATGATAAAGTTGATCATCAAGAAGGACAAACTTCGTAGCCTTATATCTCAATTTTCTGGATACTTGCCATGATGGGTCTTTTAAGTATTCAATAATCTCAATTCTCCAATCATCACTATCAGCAATTTGATCGGCTAATATTTCAATGATTTGCCGATACCCAGAAGCACTTTGAGCTAACCAATTAGCTTCTTGATTCTGACATCTAGGAATATGCTTTATGACAACAAAAGAGAAAGAATCAAGTAACTCAAGACACTTTTCATAATGCTTCCTTAAAATGTCATCTTTGCACTTATATAGGCCAAGCAATTGATTAATCACTAATTGAGAATCTCCAAAAATCTCTACAGTCTCAGCCCTTACCTCACATAAAAGCTGAAGTCCTTTGAGAAGTGCTTCATACTCAACATGATTGTTAGTAGAGGTTGGATCTATTGAAAAGGCAAATTCAAAACTTCCTCCCTGAGGAGAAACAAGAACAATACCAATGCCCCCACCTTGCTTGCAATAGGAACCATCAAAGAACAAAGCCCACGGGGTAAAATCTAAAGTCTCAATCTCTTGTTTATGATGATGAGTAACAAAATCGGCTATTACCTGACCTTTAACCGCTTTAGCTGATTCATACTTCAAGTCAAATTCTGACAATGCAAGAATCCATTTGCCAATCCTCCCATTTAGAATAGGCATGGATAACATATGTTTAATTACGTCAAATTTTGACACCACCGTGCATTCAGAAGATAATAGTTAATGCCGAAGCTTGGTGCACGAGAAGTACAAACATAAGTATAACTTTTCAACAGGAGAATATCTTGTTTTTGGATCAAGTAACCTTCTACTGAGATAGAACACCACTCTTTCCTTTCCTTCGAATTCTTGCATTAAGGCCGACCCAATTGTACGATCGTCAGCCGATACATACAACTTAAAAGGCTTGTTCTTTTGAGGAGGAATCAAAAGTGGTGGAGATTTCATATACTCTTTGATTTCATCAAATCCTTTTGTTGTTCATCTCCCCATTTAAATTCCTAGTCATCTTTTAATTTCAACAAAACTGAGAACGGTAAAATTCTGGCTGACAGATTCGAAACAAACCTCCTGATGAAATTGATTTTACCGATCAAAGATTGCAGTTGAGTCTTTGTGGTTGGTGGTACTGCCTTGTCAATTGCATCATAACTCTTTTGACCAACTTCAATCCCTTTTTCATGTACCATAAACCCCAAAAACTGTCCAGCTGATACCCCGAATGCACACTTGTGGGGATACCCATGCTTCCTTGCGCACTCAAGAGTATCTCTAAGATCCTTAAGATGCCTTTGATAATCCCTGGACTTTACAACTACATCATCAATGTAAATCTCTACGATCCTGCCGATCAACTCGTGAAAGATGTAATTCATAGCCCTCTGATAAGTTGCACCGACATTGTTAAGCCCGAAAGTCATGACCACCCATTCATATAAGCCTATAGCACCCGGACATCTGAATGCGGTTTTATGTATATCTTCCTCTGCCATAAAAATTTGGTTATAACCAGCATTGCCATCCATAAAACTGATCACCTTATGTCCTGCTGCTGCATCGACCAACATATCTGCCACTGGCATTGGATAGCCATCCATCGGGGTAGCTTTATTGAAATCCCTGAAATCAATGCAAACTCTCAATTTTCCATTTTTCTTATATACAGGGACTGCACTAGATATCCATTCAGCATATCTACATTACCGAATGAAGTTAGCCTCATAAAGCCATGTAATTTCTGTTTTTACATCAGCCATAACTTCTGCTCTAATCCTCCTCGGAGCTTGTTTTACAGGCCGACTCCCATGTTTAATAGGTAGTCGATGCTCAACCAACGATCGATTAAGACCAAGCATTTCGGAATAATCCCAAGCAAAGCATTCTTTATACTCTTTTAACAATGTAATAAGTTCTTGTCTAAACTTGGGATCCAACTTGGCACTGATATATGTTAACCTTGGCTTATCACTGTTTCTAATATCAACTGCTTCTAGTTCATCAACCGATGTGAAACCCATACCCATCTTACTGTCATCTTCATTGATTGTATAATCCATTAAATATATTTTTTGAAGCCGACTGCTTGGATCGGTTGTTGACTATCATCAGTTGTTTTGAGAAAGTCTTCTTCAAGAATCTTTCCAGAAAAGCACTCCATGCTATCAAAGTTCCAAACATCAGGGTTCGAATAAGCAGCACTAACAGTTGAATCGGCTGGTACCACTTCCATAGTGTCGCCGATCCACTGAATTACATTCTGATGCATGGTAGATGGAACACAACAATTGGTGTGGATCCAATCCCTTCCAAGAAGCACACTATTGGATCCTTTTGCATCGACCACAAAGAAAGTAGTCGGCATACTCTTACTACCTATTGTCAACTCAACACAAACAACACCTTTAGTAGCCGATACGTTGCCAGCAAAGTCGGTCAACCTCATATCGGTCTGAGTCAAGTCTTCCGTAGTCTTGCCAAGCTTTCTAAAGGTGGCATATGGCATCAAATTAACAGCTGCCCCTCCATCAACTAACATCCTGCTTAAAGGCCTTCCATCAACAAACCCTTTCAAATACAAAGCTTTCAAATGGGAATGTCTCTCGGGTTTTTGAAACATGGCCTCTTCTGCTTGATAGATCCACTGAGCAATTGCTTCTTCATCATCAGATTCTTCTTCATGATCAGAGGATCTAAACTCAGCAGGTAGCATGAACAGAGCAGCGATATTAGCCGATGATTCATCCTTACCGGCTACTTGTTTTACTTGCCAGACTTTGAGTTTCTTCTTCTGGATCTCATCATTCCTTAGTCTTTCAACTCATCGCTTCTGGCTTTTGGTCAAGCCTCCAGGACACCATTGTCCTTCTTGCCAAGGATGATCATGATCGGCTAGCCTCACTCCAAGTCGATTATGAACATTTTCATTTTTCATGCGTCGATCTGTCTTTTCAAATCTTAACCCTTCATGTACAGATCGGCAGTTGTCTCTCGACTTCCTATATTCCCAATACTGCTCACTGCATTCTGGGAAATTACGAAGAGTAGGAAGTTTCAAACCTTCATTCCAACAATGTCTGAAGAAAGGGCAGTCCCAATGACTCTTTTCTTCATCTCTAACATGCCTTCCTTCTTCACGAGATCTTTTAAACTCCTCCTGTTCAAGCCACTCTTGATATTCTTGCTCATCTCTTTCTCTTTGCATTTGGCTCCTATCTTTCTGATGTTGCCATTTGTTCAATAAGATTCGGACAGTCGGACGTCTTCTTACTTCACCAGCCTTTGAAGTTTCAAGTTGATCATGTTGATCGGTATTCTTCTTTCCTTTCATCTCCTGATACTCCTTGGCTGTGAGTTGTTTCTTGGGATCGACCGTCCCAGCTGTCTTGGCTTTGTCAGAAGTCAACACTTTGATCTCACCCCGAGGTGCAGGAGCCACCATATTCTATGGAAAAGGATGGTCATTGATGCTCATGCCCTTGGCTTTTTCTAGGCCAATCCTTCCTTTAACGATAGCCCTCTGGATCATATCTCTAAAAACTCAGCAATTGTTAGTAGTATGGGTACCAGAATTATGAAATTTGCAGTACCTCTTATTTTTAGCTCTTCAGCCGATGGGATATTGTGATTCCCAGTTAACTTGATTTGACCCTTCTCTAGCAAGTAGTCAAATATCTTGTCGGCCTTAGTGATGTCAAAGTTATATTTTACATCTTTCTCGGTACTCTTAGCCTTTGCCCAAGGCATGTACTCATTGTTCTTCCAAGCCCAGTCCACAGCAGCTACTTCATCTTCACTCTCATCACTTGAATTATTGTCTTCTTCTTGTAGGAAGAAATGACTCTCTATATTGTAGGCTTTCTTGGGCTTAAAAACTTGATTGTACCGATTCTGAGCATCAATATTTGCCACCTTCTTAGCTAAATCGGCCATATTGTTACAACCAAAGCCGATTTTTTCTCTGATGGCAGGTATCAACCCTCGAACTGCAATGCTAACAACTTCTGAATCTGGCAATGCCAAGGTATAGCACTGATTTTTAACCTCTCTGAATCTCTAAAGATACTGGCATCTAGTTTCATTATTTCCTCGCCTCGTATCGACTAAGTCCACAAGGCCTTTTTCTTGTACTCCAGAGTCAAAATATTTATGGAACTTGTATTCCAAATCCTCCCAGCTCTGAATGGAATTGGGTGACAGAGATGAAAACCATGAGAAAGCTGGAGCAGACAGGGATAAAGGAAACAATCTGACTTTAAGTGCTGATTCATCACCAACTTCCCCGAGCTGGACTAAAACTGAGTTTCCATGGTCGTCACCGAGCCGGTCCCTGTGAATTTGGTAAAATCAGGGACTCTATATCTTGGAGGAAGAACAACTTGATCAAACCACTCTGGATATGGCTTCTTGTAACCTGTCATTGTAGATTTTGGCGTTAAGCCAAATTGCTTTTGAACCAAGTCAGTGACCCGACTCATCAGCTGATCAATTTGATTCACCGGCCCTTGATAGCCGATGTTCTGCCTCCCGAAGGCATTGCCATGATATCCAGGGTTCTCCTAAGCATCCAAGGTATAAAAATCTAAAACATAATGATATCCAGGAGGAATATCACCAGGTGCCACATTCCCTTGATACGGTGGTGCATTGAAATCTCTAGTAATGCGCCTTGCATGGGGAGCTATTTTTGTAGCCGATCAGTATATGTTATTGCTCATATTTGGCTGTTGCATTGGCTGCGGTGTCATTCCCCCAGGGCTGACAATCATTTGGTTTCCATTGCCATTAGGGCCATTGATTTGTGGTCCACCAGAAGCTCCTTGATTATTTCTAACGGTATATGCTATTCCTCTTCTATCATCGCCTAAGTTGAAGGCTTCTTTAATGGCATTTGTGAGACTGTTGAGGAACACTTCATTGTGATTCATCAGGGTAGTAGACATTGCTTTGCTGATTACTTCTTGCATAACATTGTGTTGTATCTGGATCATTGGATCTTCATGCCCTTCCAAAATCACCCTTGGAAGATGAGTCTTCTGAATAATCTTTTTGTCTCTAGTCTTGCTGAAGCTCAGCAAACACATACCCCGATATTTCTCAACAGTCTCTTCTATTAAGCGTCAGACTTCATCTAGAAGCTCATCCATTGTCACGTTCAATACGTCTTCGTTATTGATTGTCATGATCAGACGATTGTGTCCCACCAGGCGTGCCAAAAAGAATGTGTTGACACGAAAATTTGGTCGGTCGCGCCAACACACTCGAGCGCATGGTCCTCAGAGGGCGTACAGAGCAGAGTCCTGACCTCCTGAACCTTCAACGGGTGGCGGTGCCGAATCTCGGTGAGATCGACTTTGGGCGTGCTAGTCAATTTGACCTGTAATTGACAAGGAGAAGAAAAAGTTGTCAAATTGTGGAACCTGTCGGTTTCGGCTCTGATATAGCCACTTGTTATTAGGATATTGACTACCAAGTCAATTCCCAAGAGATTACATGAAGGCATTGAAAAAGATATAAAGCAAAACGGCTATGACAAATGTAAAGAAGCATTCGGGACAGACAAACAGCCGATGAGCTTAGACATATTAGCAGAGTAAAGATCTATGTGTACGTCCAAACGGTGTGAAAACAACGTATCGACTAATTGTACAGGCAATTTTATCTGTCAACAGTGGGGTGTTTCCATGCAGCCATAATAACAAATAGATCAATAAAATAGTTTAAACATCAACAGTGGGGTGTCTCCATGCAGCCATAATGATGATCAAACTAGATCTACACATTATGAAGAAGGCATAACTGGATCGACTATTTTAGCTGATACAGGGTCCATGAGGCACGAACAAGATCTATCCATTAGAATCACAAATCGATCTAAGATCAAGCAAAATCTAATCTACCCTATATGTCAGTGGGGTTCGGAAATACAGCCATAATAGATATGCAAGATCAAAATCTACTTGTTCTTAGATCAAAATCATAGTTTTATCGGATATCTCGAACGCACAACATGTAACAGTCAAGATTGACAAAATAGTCGATGAGAAGCTTGAATCAGCTATTTCCATCATTGTGGGCGTGTAGAACCTTAGGATAGCCGAACCTAAGCATCTTTTAGGCTTAAGCCACTTTGTCAATCTTGATTGGGCAAGATGTTGTTTGAAACATAAAGAAACAAATTAAAACATAAAACAACATCGGTAACTTAATAAATCTATTAGCTAGCCAAACCAATAGAGCCAATAACTAGTCAAGATCGACTAAGGTAAGAGATTGATCAGAGTCAAGACAGTCTTACAAAAGATGAACTTGGACCGATAACTAGCCATGTCATAGCTTAACAAGAGTTTGGTCAATGCCAAATACAGCCTTATCGTACAATGACACAAACCATTGGTGAAACTTACAAGCAAACCAGAGGTCGATCGAAGCCGATACAGCCCTGCCTGATTGAAGGTCTCGCCGAGATCTACGTTACTCCTACTCCTAGGGTTTTGGCCGGTGGCCGGTATGTTGATTGATTGGATGATGTCCTTACAAAAATTGGGTTTTCTAGCTATTTATAACCCGTTTGATTCCTGTTCTAATACGACTAGGTTACATAATAGGCAAAACAAAAGATGACCCAGAGTCAAACTCTTCAGCCGAACCCAATATGTCTTTGAAGCTTGTCACGTCTGGTCCACACAAACTTTGGTCGTGTCCGGGTCAAAGCATCTATTTTATTTTTCTGGCCGATTTCTTTACTAACAAAATCAGCCGTTTGTGCTCACAAAACAATAATCCTTTCGGTTCAAAATCTGGTGCAAACAAGTTGAGCTAGATGATGATGATGCATTAGTGGGACCAACAACACTACAAGGATTTTACCCTAAAGCCACGTCTAGGAATGGATGCAATATGGGTGTTTTGGTTGCAATATGTAACAAATGCTTCAAAGTTGTTTTTGTTGTGAGTCGTGGCATTTATATATGTTGCAATAGGTTATTGCGACTAAATGTTGGCATGTTGCAATACTTTTACTTTTGCAACGAGCACAAAAAAAATGCCACATATGATATGGTTGCAATAGGATATATTGCAACCAACAACATCATTGCATTAGTAACTATTGCCACTGACATACATTGTGGCAATAAACTATATTTCTACCAAAAAATGTGTTGCAAGAATGAGCCAATATTGCAACGTCATTTCTTTGTGGGAATAGATCTAATTGCCGCACACTATATTCCATTGCAATAAAATCTTTTGCAATGAAAATCCTTTGGTGGCTATATTTGAAATTGCGACCCATAATGTTTCATTGCAATAACTTATGTTGCCACGTAAATTTTATGGTTGCACATAAGTGGTATTGCAATGACATGTTGGTTGTAGTTACTAAGGCTTATGGCATCACACAACCTACGCTGCAATATTGTTTATTGCGACAAACAACGATGGATGCATTTTGGTTTATTGCGACGAGGAGATTTTCATCGGGTATGCCTATTTCATTCAACATTTACATATTTATTTATTATTGCAACATGATACAATAGAATTAAAGAAAAACAATCAATTGTCAACACACATATATGAAGTCAATCCTTTATTAACTTGGAAATTAAGTCTGGCCAGAATAAATATGTTCACAATAACAAAAATATCCTCTCAAACTACAAGTCTAAACTATTTTTGCAATAAAAAAAGAAATTGTTTTTCATCCACTCGAAGTATTGCTTCATATATTCAAATCATGATGTTCTATCAATGCATGGATGCCCATAGCTATATTCCATAGTACTTTAATTATTCTGGCTCTCCATGATTACCTGCATTTTTTATAGAAACATAATTAGTTGATGTACAGTAGGAAATGTAATAGCATGAAATCAAGTCAATTGTAATGATTACAGCATAGCATATATGACTAACCTATCATTTCCAATATGCAGCAGATAATTCGATTGAAATGAAGAAACAAAATTCACATATAGGCATGTATTCATACCTGTAGCCTTTTCTTTTGATTACGAGTTTTTGCAACTGGCCGTATCTGTTGGTGCAAAGAATTTAAAACTGCTGGTGGGTCATTGTTGTCAGTTGGAAAAAGATTTCTTGTTGCAGTAGTATTAGCTGTGGTGCGAGTAGGTGGATCAACTTCTTTTACTGTGGTCATCACGCTCGCTGGTTCCATCTGCCAACAAATAAAATGAAAACCATTGTGCATTAATACAAATGTGTACAAATGCATTTTATATGTGAATTTAAATCTATATTTTTATAACCTCTTGTTCTTTATCTTGTATATGTGGTGGCGTGATTTCATTCAAGCCCATATTTGTGCTATTTGGGGGTTTTGAACCGGTGGTGATTCCTGTGTTAGCCTACACCATATATAAGGGAAGCAACATTAGACTAAAAAATTGATGAAAGACAAGCATATAATATATTTACTACCTACAACAGTGAATCTTGCAAACGAAGTTCTTCTCTAAGTTCCTGCATTTGTCAGATACTTTCTTCCTTATCTCTTTCCCTTGCAGCAACTTCATTTGCAAGTTTTTGTTTTAAATCTTCTACCTCCTCTTGGTGTTGTACGGCTGCAGCTGAGCTACGGGCTAAATTCTCTTCTCTCTCATTCAATAGAGCCATTCGCGTTGGATATTTCGCCATATATCCGCGACCATGACATCTATATGTTTTGGTTCCTATGGTTTCTTTGTAGTATTTCTGGAAAAGTGCATTTTCTTCTTCAACTGTAAGATGTTGTTTATCTTTTGATAATTCTGCCTCATTAATTTTGACACAAGCATTTTCCTAAATGAAACATAATTAACACATTAGAAGGATTAAAATTAGAAGTCTCCCAAAAGTGGATGAAGCATAACAAATTGTAAAGTCAGAACAATATATATTAAGAACTCACATATACTTTCTTTGTATTTGGGTTTGACCATTCCCCACCCTTGGTGTGAGTAATCATCCAAAGATCCAAATCAGTAGGCTCCTCACCCGTTGTTGGGTCTCTCTGAGATGGCAACACATGTTGTAAGACGTATTGATTGTTGTAAAAATAATTAGGCCAGTAAAGCTTGTCATTACCTGTTCATAACTTATTTGGGAAAATGGTTTGGATCCCATGAGATGTTGTGTCTTTTGCTTCTTGCGGTTTTCACTGTTCTTGGTGCTCTTCTTCTGTAAATGGTTTACAAATGGTGTCATTAAATCATTGAATTGATCATTAGTACAAAGAAAAGGATATTTAACTGTTTATACAAACCTGAAAGCTCGCACTTCCAAAATACTGGATCAAGTAGTACCACTCAACATTGTCTAAATCTTCAGGCTTATGTTTCATTCTTTCAGCGTCAGTGCGGTAAACCCTGTATGTAGCACTAAATGCAGCACACCATCCTTTGTACCTCTCCTTGGCAATGAGCCATATTTTTTCTTTAGCTTCTTCAACGTTCTGTAAGTCCCAGTTAAACTGTTCCAATGCAAAGACAAATAGAATACAAAAGTTGAGTTAGTGACAACAAGACATATGGACCAAAAAAAGATAGTGTCATGCCAATATGTCATTTGCTATTGACTTTTCACTTCTGGATGCACACCCTTCCATGTTTTTACTCCTATAAGTGGAGCATTTTTTCTGGTAAACATTACCACCTCATCCACGAACGACCGACGGTTCTCACCAAAGGGGCCACCCATCATCGGATTAAATTCAATTTTTAATTTCTGAGTCCGGTACTACTCCTGTGTCAGATGACTGGCACCTATCGGGCATCGGCCGTGGCCCGTGGGCCTTCTCCTTTCGATTCAGCAACTTCAGCACAACGGCGGCACCTACAGCACACCAGCCAGTTGGGGAATTGTTCATCAGCCATACGTCTCCCCCACCGGCCGCCGCCCCCATTGGCCGCCGCCCTACACTTACGTCGGTCCGCTCGTCACCTCGACGACCTCATATATTCTTTGGCCTTAGCATTTGTGTGACCGCACGGCCACACTGCATTGGCGTCAGCGTCATCGCTGGTTGCCAGGCTTGGGGCTCTCCGCTACTCTGTGCTCCAGTTCAATCTAAAATCCCCAATCAGTCAATAAACCAATAGGATCCATTCTGGTGAGTCCACGTGTGCTAATTTAGTTTGCTTGTTTTGTAGTTATTGTTTATTTGCTTCTGAATTTCTCAATTTCTAAATGCTGACTCGATTAGGATGGTGTATTATTCTAGATAAATTATGACTATACATGTTGATTTTTATTAGACAAAATGCCCCCTCACCCCATCCCCTATAATTTAATTTGTTTAGCTCTGCCACTGTTTTCTATATGAATAAACTATAATTTAATTTGTTGTTCAGCTCTGCCACTATTTTCTATATGAACAAATTCCTACTTCCTGTAATCATTTCATCAAATTTCTTTGTGATGATGATGTCGTGATTTACTAGTCCTCCATAGGTATGTGGCACTTATAAAGATAACAATTATCATATGCTTTAGAGTTATTATCGAGTTAGTAGTGCAGTTTTGATATTGTGACTGTGCAGGGTGCTTGCATATGTATCCTATTACCATTTTTTATGTCTGTTTTACCTGGAAATTTAACATTTCTGTACCAATTTAATGCAGGTGTCAAGGTGAAGCAGGCAAGGCAACCGGCTGAGGATAATATAGCTGGTGTTGTTGGGAAGGTTGGGTCCGTGGTGAAGAGTCAGTGGGCTGTTTTCCAGGAGGAAAGGCAGCAGCATATCGAATGAAGATAGGAGATGGATGCGCATGGCGAAGTATACTATTGAGTGGCAAAAAGGATTTAAGGACTTCAATCAGAATACCTTTAGAGGCAGATCTAAAGAAGAAACTGCTCCATGTCCATTTGCTCGGTGCCGTTGCATGTCCTATAGAAATCAAAAAGATGTTCGATGTCATTTGGTACTTAGAGGGTTTGATGAAAGTTTCATCCAAGGAGAAGGTAATGCTCAAGATTTTGTTGCATGTCCTCAGGAGGATAACCCTTCTGAAGGAGAGTACGATGATGGTGAAACAGGTGATGTGCCTGCTACCAAAGAACTAATTTCTGCACTAATCAACGGAGCTATACATGGCGAACTCACAGGAAGTGGAGATGAAGAGCCAAATGAGAGTGCAAAGCAGTTCTTTAAGTTATTAACCGAGGCACAAAAGGAATTGTATCCAGGCTGCAAGGAGGCTACAAAGGTGTCTTTCATTATCAGGATCTTTCAGATGAAGTGCATGCATGGTTTTAGTAACAATGGAATCCAGTCAATCCTTGATCTGTTCGCTTTGTTCCACCCTGAAATCCCATATACCTTGGATAAAGTGCGTAAGGTTGTTCGAAATCTTGGACTCGACTATGAAAAGATTCATGCATGTGTTAATGATTGTGTGTTATTCCGTGGAGATTATGCTGACTTGGATACATGTCCAACCTGTGGTCAGTCTAGGTGGAAAGGGACCGACTCTTCTGAAGATGTTGAGTCCTCTGGCACTTGTGGCAAGCAAAAGCATTTTCCACGTAAGATCTTGCGGTATTTCCCACTTACTCCTCGACTGCAAAGATTGTTTATGAGGGAGTCAACATCAAAACTTATGTGTTGGCATAAGGAAGGACTAGTGCGTTATGGGAAAATGCGTCACCCTGCAGACTCGTTGGCATGGAAGCATTTGGATGCCTTAGAGGCAGAATTTGCATCTGACCCTCGCAATGTAAGTCTTGGACTTGCATCTGATGGCTTCAATCCATTTGGGATGTTGAATGTTGCATACACTACTTGGCCTGTCATCATAATCCCTTATAACTTACCTCCTCGGTTGTGTTTAAAACAATCATATTGGATGATGTCAATGCTGATACTAGGGCCCAAATCTCCTAGAATCAACATTGATGTCTATTTGCAGCCACTGATCGATGAGCTAAAAGATCTTTTGGAAAAGGGTGCCGTCACATGGGATGCAAAGGTTAGGAAACTTTTTACTTTATGTGCAGTTCTACTATGGACCATAAATGATTTCCCTGCATATGCCATGTTGTCTGGTTGGATTACTAAAGGCAAGTTTGCATGTCCTTGCTGTCATAAGTTTACAGAATACTTATGGTTGAAATTTGGGTGCAAGCATTGTTACCTGGGTCATCGTCGCTTTTTGCCACAGAACCAAAGATGGCGCAAGAATAAAAGTAGCTTCAACAACAAGGTAGAAACAAGGGAGGCTCCGGTGCCACTTACTGGTGAAGAGGTTCTACAAGAGTATGATAGTTTTGAGCAACAAAAATTTGGGCAAGGCACAAGGAAGAGGAAGCAGCGTGAAGAAGAAACTAGGTGGAACAATTGGAGGAAGAAGAGTGTAGTCTTCCAACTACCGTACTGGGGAAAAATTGCTTATTAGACATAATTTGGATGTCATGCACATCGAGAAGAATATTGGTGAGAGCATACTGGGGACATTGCTTGACATTGATGGTAAATGTAAGGATGGTGAGAAGGCTCGACTTGACTTGCAGAATCTTGGGATTAGAAAAGACCAATATCCTATGGTGGAGAATGGCAAGTATACTTTGCCACCAGCATTGTACAGCTTAGGCAAGGAAGAGAAGGAAGTTTTATGCAAATTCTTACAAGGAGTGAGGATGCCTGATGGTTTTGCAGCAAATATAAGAAGATGCGTGGACATCAAGGGATGTAAGGTTTCTGGACTAAAGACTCATGACTATCATGTTATACTACAGAAACTGTTACCAATAGTTGTACGTGACATATTGCCTCAAGATGTTGCTATCCCACTGATTCAACTAAGTAGATTTTTTAGTTCATTATGTTCTAAGGAACTGGTGGAAAGTGACCTTGAAAAACTAACCACTTCAATTGGAGAGACTTTATGTCAGCTAGAGATGTTATTCCGACCCGCATTTTTTGATATTATGATGCATTTGCCAGTTCATTTAGGTGAGAAGGCTAGAATTGGAGGACCTGTATGTTATAGATGGATGTATCCAGTCAAGAGGTATCTACGTACATTGAAAGGATATATGAGGAACAAAGCACAACCTGAAGGTTCTATAGCAGAGGGATATATCGCCGAAGAGTGCATGACATTTTGTTCTCGGTTCCTAGAAGACATTGATACAAAGTTGAACCACCCAGAACGTCATGAAACAAGTGTAATGAATGAAGCACCATATGGGCTTAGCGTATTTCAGACCATTGACTATAGTAAGAAAGGTTGCAAAGTTGAGGCTATTCCTAGTTTAGAGTTGAAGCAGATGCAGCACTACATAATAACAAATTGTGATGAGGTTGTTCCGTGGATTGAGTAAGTTGAAATTACAAGTGTTTAATGTTCCTCATGATTAATGTTTTTCTAATTGAGTACCTTTTATTTGAACATATGTAGTTTGCATAAGGAGGAACTCAAAAAGATTTCTACACATGGCGTTGAGAGATGTCACAGGGAGCAATTTGTTGGTTGGTTTCAGCGTAAGGTGTGTAACATAACTGCATGCTTACAGAAAACAGGTATTGTCTTATTTATTTTGCTATTTTCAAATCGATTGCAGATGAGCGTATTTTATGCAGAAGGAGGGATTAGTGATACACTATATGCTCTTTCTCGAGGACCAGATTACCGGATTCGTGTTTTCAACAGGTGCCTCGTCAATGGTTTCTATTTTCGAACAACTTCTGTAGAGAGTACATTGAATACACAAAATTCAGGGGTTGCAGTTAAGGGTGTTGATAGTTCTGCAATTATGGAGTGGTATGGCATCATTAAAAAAATATTGACACTTCATTTCCCTGGTCAAAAAGAAGTCATACTATTTCAGTGTGATTGGTATGACGTACCTGCTCCTAGTAAGAACAAGAGTAGAGGGTACCGTAAGGATCAATATGGGATTGTAGATGTCGACACAACTCGTTTTCGATATCTAAATGATCCTTACATCTTGGGGACTCAAGCTGAGCAAGTTTTTTATGTGAAATGTGCAAAGAAATCAGAGTAGAGCACTATTGTAAGAATGAAGCCTAGAAATTTGTTTTCTATGCCTGAACCACTAGACACTGAAAATGACAGACAACTTGATATTGTCTCACTAGAGGTGGGAGTGGAAGTCGTTAATATTTCAAGCCAGAATGAAGATTTGTTAGCGTGTGCGGATACATGGGTGTATGCCGAGTCTCGAGTGATGAGTGATTATCAACGGGTTTGATGCGCATGTTCTTTAGCTTGTGTTGTGCAGGTGTCGAGCATGGATACAGTGATCGAAGGCAAGGTGAAGGTCAAGTAGAGACGTGTCGTGCCGACGGACCGGGAGCGGTGAAGGGCGGACGTGAGGCTTGGACTGAGGGACCGGTGGCCTAAGGATCAGCTGTGGTGGCTGACAGCCTGGGACAGCGACGAGCGGAGACTTGCGGGGCACAGTGTTGCTCGGGTCGAGGACCTGGGGACACGTGTCGGTGGACGGGGTGCACGGGCTGTGTGTTGACGCAAAATTCATCACCTCGCGTCAAGCCACACAGCAAGCCAAACGAGGCTGGCTTCAATCGGGTGCCCGGAGCGTACTGAATCCGAAAGCGTGCCAGTCGGTTTGACCTGAAAACCAACAAGGGATAAAATGTGAGAATACCTTGGAACATGCTGGGTAAAAACCAGACAGTTCCAGATGTACGGCTTTGGAAGCCAATCACGACGACACACAACTATAGAAGCTATTTGTCAAAACAGGTTTAAGATGTCATTCGGCAAGTATAAAGAGAAAGCATGTAAACATGTCGAATGCCGAACACATACGTGACAAAAGAATAAAAGAGGTTACTTGTAAATACAAATCTATTCAGATGACATATGCATAGGACAATCCAGCTAGTCCGCCGCACGTCCAGCCTTCATGAACCCGTCAGGTATAAACTCAAGCAAAGCTAATCCACCGCATGATACCACTTGCTATAAATCTACACCACTCCTTATAATTAGATTAATCCACCGCATGATACGATCTAATTATAAGAAGCTAAAAGCATACATACATCTGAACAGATCTATACATACTCATTACTCATGTAAGCTTAACCAGAATCGGCAAACTAGCCGAACTGGGGTCCATGAAGAAGAAACATACAAGCAAAGCATGATTAAACTAATCTAAAACCTGTACCTGCCGCACGGCACCCAGCTCTATCAAAGCCTAAACATGATCGGCATGCATGAACCCACAACACGTAACAATCTAGATTGAAAGTCAATTCAGCCATCATGATCTTATAACCAGCAAAGCACAAACAAAACTCGTGCGACAAGGCCGAACGAAGATCAATCTGGATTGGGCAAAAGGTGTTGTACGAATTAAATGAATAAAACATACAACACATGATAACTTGATGAATCTATTAGATCTGCCAAATCTAACAGAGCCGATAACTATTTTTATTCATGACTTAATCCGCCGCATGATACAAGGAATAAGCAAAAACTTCTCGTCATAAGCTTAAATCCGCCGCACGATACTAAGCTTAACATACGAGACTACATGCATCATATCTAAATCCACCGCATGATACTAGACATGATAGCAAGGTTGCCGGTACTTACGGAGGTCGACGGATCGATGATTCCTCTCGAAGAACTTGACAACACGACTATAAGGACTCGAAGACGGCACGGGGCCGGTTGTATTGATGTGGTTGTGAACAGTTTTACAATGGTCGAGGGCTTATATTCATACCCCGGACGAAACATGAGTCCTAGACGATCACGACTTTAGAAGGAGATACGGAAAAGATATAAATTCTATATTATTTGGTGTCTTCCATCACCATGTGTCTTCTCATGCAAGCCAGCTTTACTAGCGATACGCGTTCCCGAATGGAACTATGGCCTCGTGAAATAGCCGACCGCACTGACAAACGCCGAAACTCTGAGGGCCGAACAGTTGTTGATTGCTTGCCGAATCCATCTTCCTCTGCTGGCTGGGCCCATCTGTCATATCCTTACGTGTGCGAAAATCTGGTGTCAACACATGCCCCCTAATTTTGGGATAAATGTTTTATTCCAAAATTCCCTTTTTTTCCTTTCGCACTGTCCTGGAACCTCTAGAAGCATCCACCTTCATACGCCATAATTACCACGCCTGCCGATTCGCCTCCCGATGCACTTGGGATCTTTTAAAACTTTCCTCTCATTCTATTCAGGCTTGCGCATTCGGAACTCCTTGCTTCAGTCGAAACCAGAAAAACCCTCTTCTCTTCCACCATCCTCCAATCTAGAAGATGTCTTCCCAAGCGAGTTGCCATAGTCTCGAGTTCGGCGAATCTAGCAATTCTAAAAGAAGGCCGCCATTCCTTCTTCTTCCTTGTTTCACAAATGAAAGTAGCCGTCTTCATCTCACTACTTTTTTGTTTAGGAGGACTAACGACGACTTCACCGAGGATCTGACTCAGAAAATCATAAATCTTCAGCTCGACCTGGAAGGGAAGGATCAGGAAATCACCCGAATCTCCCAAGAGCATGACGTTGCTCGAAAAAGGGCCACTGGTAAGTATCCTTTCATCGCCTTTTCAGTATTTTCCTCCCCTCTTCTTTGTTTTCTCACCCTCACTTATTTCTCTCTTTCTTAGATCTATTAGTCAAACTCCACGGCCTTGAAGCCGCCATCACCAAGCTCTCCACCACGGCTGATGTGATAGGCACAACACCGCTGAAGAGAGTGAAGGAGGTTAATTGAATCCTTCCTACCATTTCCAGGGCCGGCATGGGATTTGGCGCAACACTTGCTTTCTCTGCTGTGAAGATCCATTCTGGCGCTGACTATAGTAGATTTGATATTTGTGAGCAAGAGTTAGAAGATAAAGTAGAACATTCTGCAGAGGATATGAAGGAAGCCGGAACAGATCTGGTCGATGCCTTCGATCGCTTTTTCCCGATTAAGCATAGAATGGAGTGGACAAACTAACTTGTTGTGACTTGGCTCTTTTTTGTAAATATGAAGCTCCCTTGTTTGTCCTTTTGAAATCGACCCACGACTGATCTTCCGAGATCACTGCGCGTTCTGCCCTTTTTTCGCATATCAACCACTGATTTCTGTCTTTCCGCTTCAATCGGTGATGCATACACATTGGTTACCGTGGTGACCCTACCGGAGAACTTCACTTTGTAGAGAACACTGAAACTGGCCATTTCAGATCTGAAGTTCTGATCTTCTTCTTCAAATTTCCAATGACGTTAGAACAACCCTCTTCAAGGAATCCTTTTGCCTCTGCTTTCATTGTTAATTGGCAATATGAGCTTCCAAATAGCCAATTAAAACTGAAAAAACTTTAGCCGAATCCCATTGGCCTCCTGATCCTGAAGCCACAACTTTCTCCAACCATAAAAAGATTCGGCCTGGCCCAACAACGGTCCATAAACTGTGCAAACCCTACCCCGACGCTTGGTCTCCATGGTGCAGGCTATAGTTCTATAAAGATGACCGCATATAAGCTGTGACTTCAATCAAACAACTCATCTTGCAAAACTCCCCCCTTTCAACTTCCAGTTCAAGTCAGAGAGAAAAAACAATGGCAAGGAATGGCGATTACGGCAAGTCTCCTACTGAAGGCGAAGCAGGAGGAAGCCGAACACGAACTCACCGGCATTACAGGTAAGAAACCAATTCTCTGCTCCCTTGTGATAGCTCGTTCCTTGATTTGTTGTTTATCCTCTCTCCAGGGTGGAGTCTTTCCTCCAGCCATGCTCGGGTTCCCTCTTCATAAACGGTAGATCTAAAAAGCTTCTCTTCAAATTTTCTTCAAACCATCAGATTTTGAGTTTAACGATTCACTTTAGCCGGTCCGTTTAGATGCTCCTCGGTACCGTGAGGAAAAGGACAAAGCTTAGAAAGAACTAGGGGATGTATGTAAGAAGCATGGCACTGAGGAGGCCGAGTGGGCAGAACAACGGAAGCACCTCTGCAGCATCATTACAGGTTAGCAGAATCTCGGTTCTCCCCTTCCTTCGGATTGAATCTGCTCTTGCTTATCATATTTTTGCCTCTCGTCAGCCTTGTCCGTAGATAATGACCGTTTGAAGGCAGCAGCAGACAGAGTCGCTCTCAATGTGAATGCCCGTGGGGATTCTGTCGAAGCTCGTCTTGACGTCGTGAATGGCCGCATAGATCAGGCCGTCATCCAAGGTGTGCGCGCCGGGGTTTCTTTCGGGCTAGCAGCAATAAGTTCCTGGACCAAAGAAGATTATTCCTCCCTACCAGTTGGATTCGCATGCAACCCGGATGAGTTTGAGGATCTTGAAGTTTATGATAATCATGCCGCTGCTATTGCTGAAATTGTTGATCCGCAATCCATTGTAAACAAATTATTCTAAGGGTAGATTGTACTTAGGATGGATCTATAAATGAAGTTTGCAGCGGATGAACTTGTCCTTCTCTGAATAGCGTCTATCTGCATCTTTCGATCCTTCAGTGATTTCCCCGATTGCAGAATTTCTTCAGAAAAACGCTTGCTGAATGTATGACGTCATTTTAGCCGACTGAATCTCACTTCCGACATGTCATGTCATTCGGCATCTTCACTCACTGCTTCTCACCTTTCTCTTTTCCCCAATAAACCTGCTAACTTGAAAATGCCAGGGTTACCAAGGTCATAAATATCCTTGTACTAAAGGCGATATGTAAAAATATCGGCTATAACTTAATTCCTTGGAATATATTTTTCTGCTAAAGGCGATGCTTTTACATCGGCTGTATAAAATATCCTTTGAGTTACACATTTTTCACGCGTTCGACTTTAACAAGTAGTGCCGAAGATTCAACTGATAAGCACACAAACCGAAAAGTCTTGTCACAACCGAATACCCCTCTCTTAGGTTTGACATTTTCGGCTAAAACAAATCGCTAACTATCTTCCCTTTAAACTCAAAAATAAGGGCCGATCCTACTATAAGGCTATCGGCCGTCACGTACAACTCGAAATAATCCCCAAGTTATGGAAGCGCCTCCATATATCTTCAATTTCATCAAAAGCTTTTGTTGCACGCCACCTTGTATGAATCTTTTCTGAACTTCCATGAGCTCTGGTAATGAAGAAATAACTGAAGTCCCCTTAAAGGTTTGCAGATTTTGAATCATATTTGAGATCCCAACTTGCACACATTGATCCAACTTCGGCTTCATTATCAACACTTCATTCCTTGTCAGCCGATATGAGACTTTGGCTCTAGCTTTCTCCATTACCATTAGTTAGATTTAAAAATTACTCTGAGAGCCGATTGTCTGAATCGGCTGTTGGTCCTCGTCGAAGACATTCACAGGACCTGCTTCCCAGGCTCTTCCAGAGAAACACTCGACACCTTCATACTTCTAATAGATTGGTTCTGCATTAGCAACACTGACCGAATTATCAGCATGAACGATCTCAATATCATCTCTGATCCACTGTATGAGGAACTGATGCATAGTTGATGGTACACAACAGTTTGCATGTATCCAATCTCTTCCTAACAGCAAACCGTATGCCCCTTTGCCCTCAATGACGAAGAAGGTAGTGATCAAGGTTTTAGACCCAATCATTAACTCGACATGGACTGCTCCTCGGGTGTCAAAAGAATTTCCCGCAAAATCCCTCAATACCATGTCGGTCTTTAGTAGATCTTCACTTGTCATGCCAAGCTTTCTGAAAGTGGTATATGGCATGATATTGATAGCAGCTCCTCCATCGATGAACATCTTGGTTAATGGTTTGCCATTGACATACCCTCTCAAATATAATGGCTTCAAGTGTCGGTGTCTGATTGGTTTATCGAATACTGCCTTTTCGGCCAAGACGAGATGAGCAAATAAGTCCTGAAATTCACTTTCATCGAAGTCCGAATATGTCTCGTCCTGGACATCTTGATTCTCCGGAGCTACAAACTCTGACGGGAGAAAGAACGCCATGTATGTATCAGCCGAGTGATCACCTCCATTCGGCTTCTCTTTAGGATGCCAGACCCGATTCGTCTTGGTGCCCGCTTGCTCCAACTCCCTGTTCCTCAAGCGCTGCACTCTCCTCTTCTGGCTTTTTCTTAATCCTGGTGGACACCATTGCCCCCTCTGCCAGACATACTCGCGGTACTCTTTCTGCCGATTCTCAGAATTATTTATTTTTAAGCGCCGATCGTCCTCTGGGATTCTTGCCCCAAGTCTTTCATGGACAGAACGGCGGTTGACTCAAGACTGCCTATATTCGGAGTACTGATTACTGCATTCAGGGCAGTTGCTCTTGACAGGCAGCTTCAAGCCTTCGTTCCAACAATACTGAAAGAACGAGCATTCCCAATGAGACTGTTCCTGATTCTTCATATCTTCTCGTTCTTCTCGGTACATCTCTTCCTCGTACCTTCTCTGCTTTTCCAGGAACCTTTGCTCTTCATAAAACCTCTGCTTTTGATATCGTTCTTGTTCGCGACGCCACTTGTTCAATAGAATACGTGTCGTAACTCTGGGCCTAGAGGTTTCACCTGTTTGAGTTCGGCTATTCTGAAATCGTACCCTTTGCTGAAATTCCTTACTTGTAATCTGCCGATCGCGGTCAACAGCACCAGCTTCCTTCGCCTTAGCAGAAGTTAAAACTCTCACTTTGTTCTTACCCGCAAATTTGGTTGCATTGATCATATTAACAAAGAAGGATACGGTATTCTGCCCAAAAGGACTACCATCTATTTTCATCTTTCCATCAAACCTCAGGTGTCCGTCTTGGATAGCCTTTTGAATCCGCACTCTGAACACTCGACAATCATTTATGGAGTGGGATCTGGTATTGTGGAAACCACAATACTTCTTGTCTTTGACACCCTCAGGGAGCAGCATAGGGTGACCTTCCGGCAACTTGATGCGTCCTTCCTTAAGCAGATATTCAAATAACTTATCTGATTTGAAAACATCAAAATCATAGGTACGTTTTTGTTGCCTCAACCATCGCTGGCTGACTTGAGTTGGGTCTTTGGCCCAGATTATCTCGGCTGCAGCTACTTCATCTTCATCGTTGTAATCAACTGCATCTTCCAAGAAAGCCTGATACATCTCGGCAGCTATGTCACCCTTCTGGAACTGGTTGCTCTTCCTGAATCCCTGAGCTTGATTGCTCATCATTGCCAACCTTTGTGATAACTGCCCGAGGTCTTCAAATTCCATGCCGAATAGCTTTCCTTTGATACCCGGCAACATGCCAGCTATGGCTATCCCTGGCAACTGGTCATCCAGCAAATTCAGAGAATAGCAGAGATTTTTGGTCTCCCTGAATCGGCGCAGATACTCTTGCGGTGTCTCGCCGGGTCTCATCCTCAAGCTCATGAGATCGACCAACTTCTTCTCACTGGTTCCCGTAAAGAAGTATGAGTGGAATTTCTGCTCCAGCTCCGCCCACGTACTGATGGAATTCGCTGGCAGAGAGGCGAACCAAGAAAAGGCTGGTCCCGTCAACGACAACGGGAAGTATCAAATCCTCCAAGCTTCATCTGCCGACGCTTCACCAAGCTGCATCAGGTAACGGCTGATATGCTCCCTGGTACTGGTATCATCTTGGCCTGAAAACTTGGTCAGGTCAGTGGGAGGTTTGACTCTCGGAGGAAGAACTACCCGATTGTACCACTCTGGGTAAGGAGATTTGTATGTGTATGTCTGATTCTTTGGCTTTAGGCTGAACTAATTCTGCATCATATCAGCCATCTTATGCATGATGAGGTCAACATTTGAATCAGGAGCTGTTTGTCTTGCCCCCCAGTATGTAATCCTGCTGAACTCTTGTAGCCTGGATTCGGAAGAGCACTAATTGAGTTATAGTCCATGAATTCCCGATATCCGTCTCCAAACATATCTTTCTGTATCCTGTTTGCCACAGGAGACACTCTAGAAGCAGATGGTGGGACGTTCCCTATTGTGCCGAACGTGAGCTGGCCATAGGTCTGGGGAAGTTGTTGTGTTTCTTGAGACACCATTCCACCCGTGCTCGGGCCAGCTCCACTGTTTTCGGCAACTCTCCGGCGTTGAGGTACATGGAACAACAATGGCCCCCGTATTGGACCAGCAGCTTCTTTAAAATACTTATCTATGTTTGGACCAAAAGTATCGACCATGACAGCACGAAAGGTGTTCAGGAAAGCCGACTGATGACTGGTCACTGCTCCAGACACGATCCTATGCATCATCTCCGCCATCTTCTGGAGAGCCGCTTCTTCGCTACCGTCAGGTAGCTCAAGTTGGTGATGAGGAACAACCTTCGGGAACGTCTGCTTCTGATAGACTTTGCCGCTTTTATTCTTGGAGAAGGTCTCCAAGCACTTGCGCTGGAATTCATCACAAGCTCGCTGCAACAGATCTTTTGATTCTAGTGGCAAATCGTCCATGGTCACCTCGAAGACTTGATCTTCGTTAATCTCAACCATCTTGAAATGAAGTGTCCCACCGGGCGTGCCAAAAAGTGTGTTGACGCAAAATTCGTCACCTCGCGTCAAGGCACACAGCAAGCCGAACGAGGTTGGCTTCAATCGGGTGCCCGGAGCGTACTGAATCCGGAAGCGTGCCAGTCGGTTTGACCTGAAAACCAACAAGGGATAAAATGTGAGAATACCATGGAACATGCTGGGTAAAAACTATACAGTTCCAGATGTACGGCTTTGGAAGCCAATCACGACGGCACACAACTATAGAAGCTGTTTGTCGAAACAGGTTTAAGATGTCATTCGGCAAGTATAAAGAGAAAGCATGTAAACATGTCGAATGCCGAACACATACGTGACAAAAGAATAAAAGAGGTAACTTGTAAATACAAATCTATTCAGATGACATATGCATAGGACAATCCAGCTAGTCCGCCGCACGTCCAGCCTTCATGAACCCGTCAGGTATAAACTCAAGCAAAGCTAATCCACCACATGATACCACTTGCTATAAATCTACACCACTCTTTATAATTAGATTAATCCACCGCATGATACGATCTAATTATAAGAAGCTAAAAGCATACATACATCTGAACAGATCTATACATACTCATTACTCATGTAAGCTTAACCAGAATCGGCAAACTAGCCGAACTGGGGTCCATGAAGAAGAAACATACAAGCAAAGCATGATTAAACTAATCTAAAACCTGTACCTGCCGCACGGCACCCAGCTCTATCAAAGCCTAAACATGATCGGCATGCATGAACCCACAACACGTAACAATCTAGATTGAAAGTCAATTCAGCCATCATGATCTTATAACCAGCAAAGCACAAACAAAACTCGTGCGACAAGGCCGAACGAAGATCAATCTGGATTGGGCAAAAGGTGTTGTACGAATTAAACGAATAAAACATACTACACATGATAACTTGATGAATCTATTAGATCTGCCAATTCTAACAGAGCCGATAACTATTTTTACTCATGACTTAATCCGCCGCACGATACAAGGCATGAGCAAAAACTTCCCGTCATAAGCTTAAATCCGCCGCACGATACTAAGCTTAACATACGAGACTACTTGCATCATATCTAAATCCACCGCATGATACTAGACATGATAGCAAGGTTGCCGGTACTTACGGAGGTCGACGGATCGATGATTCCCCTCGAAGAACTCAACGACACGACTATAAGGACTTGAAGACGGCACGGGGCCGGTTGTATTGATGTGGTTGTGAACAGTTTTACAATGGTCGAGGGCTTATATTTATACCCCGGACGAAACATGAGTCCTAGACGATCACGACTTTACAAGGAGATACGGAAAAGATATAAATTCTATATTATTTGGTGTCTTCCATCACCATGTGTCTTCTCGTGCAAGCCAGCTTTACTTGCGATACGCGTTCCCGAATGGAACTATGGCCTCGTGAAATAGCCGACCGCACCGACAAACGTCGAAACTCTGAGGGCCGAACAGTTGTTGATTGCTTGCCGAATCCATCTTTCTCTGCTGGCTGGGCCCATCTGTCATATCCTTACGTGTGCGAAAATCTGGTGTCAACACTGTGCATCCCTTCTACGACATCGGTTTGGTGGTTGAGCCACAGAAAAACCACCGGTGGACGGTTTCCAGATTTGGGCCACAAAACCTAGGTGCTGCAGGTTTGTCGAGTTTGGGCCACAAAACTCGGACTGAGGACGGTTTCCAGGTTTGGGCCTCAAAACCTGGGCGCTGGCGGGTTTCTGAGTTTGGGCCACAAAACTCAGGCGATGGACGGCTGGTTTCCCGGTTTGGGCCTCAAAACTAGGGGTTGGTCGTGAAGACAGGTTTCTCGGTTTCGGCCACAAAACTGGGGGCGAGGTCCGGGAAAAGGACGAGTAGAGCGGTGGCGGCACGTGGCGGCAATCGGTAAGGTTGCGTCGAGGCAACGCTACCAGTTGTGCGGGCATGGCCGTCGGATCAACATCCACTTCGAGTTGGTCCAGAATAACCCTAGGGTTTAGCTGGTTCGCTCTGTAATTAGCTGTAAGGGTAGAAGGGGAATATTTGTTTTAGGCTATATAAGGAGTGGCCTCCCCTCCCTCCAGATTATCACAGCCATTGCTATTTTCATTCTAGGGTTTCGTGCTCTCCCACATCCCTGCTGTAGCTACTGAGATCCGCAGAGACGGTGAACAATACCTCTGTGTATTTGCTTTTTGAGGAAACGATACTGTAATCTCATTGTCTCCTCGTGGGGACGAATTTCGGCTCGCAATTCGTGGTTGTGGTTCGCGTTTTGGTGATGTTCTTCGCGGATTGTTTTTCTCCACGATTTTCCCGGTGATCGATCTCTCTACTCGTTGCGTCTTTTTGAATTCCGTTTGAACTGAGTTGTACTAGATCGTGAGGCACTTCTTTCCACCGAAGGAATTCTCCTCTAACCTCACGAGCTTGTAGATCGGTCAATTTTCGTTTCAAATCGAATTTTTCTCCCTTTGCCCCGAATTCTTCCGATTCGCCGATTTGGAGTTAGGTTCAAGCCATGATCTCTTTGGGCTAGCTCACTAACCTCCTTGGAACTCCTCATACCAAGTCTAAGCCTTAGTGCTTTTGATTCGGAGGAGATCGGGTTGAATCCGTGGAAGAACAGTGCAGTTTCGGGGGCATCGGATGCTCGAGTCGGGGGGCATCGGACGTTGTGTTCATCACATCGGACGCGTCCGGTGCCACGTGTCATCTGACAGTGTTTTTAAGGAGCATCGGACGCTGACCATCGGAGCGTCCGTTGCCATCGGACGCGTCTGGGGGTCTAGCATCGGACGCTAGGTTTTCATTGTAGCCAGCGTCCGATGCTTGTGCAGTAAGGTTCTAGACAGGGTCATTTTGCATCGGACGCGTCCAGTGCCTGACCATCGGAAGCGTCCGATGCTGTGAGTTCAGCACTGTTTCGTCCGTCGTTTGTTCGTCCGACTTCGGATTTGGTTTCCGCTTTTTACGTTGGATTCTCGACTCTGTGTTCTACAGAAACAGGGCTTCCCAAAGTCCATCTTGTCACTAGTTGACTCGCGTGGATTTGGGCGTGGAAGTTTTTGTGGTGTCCCGCTGTGTTCCTAGGGAACATCCACCCAATCTCTTGGGTCATGGACATCACGTGTGTCAGCTTTTTCTCTTGGGGTTGATTTTGTTGGGACTGAGGCCGAAATTTCGAAAGAAATTTTTAGGCTCCCATTCACCCGCCCTCTGGTCGCCTTGCTTTAGCATTTTTGGTCCTTAAATTGGTATCGGAGCAAGGTTAAGGATCTTCCAGCTCGGCCGGTTCCAGATCCAAAGAAGGCGACATGGATCGCGGCGTGGGCAAACCACCGTTCTTTGATGGGACGAACTACGCGTATTGGAAGATACGCATGTCGGCTTCCATTTGGGATATTTGCAACTCTACAGATTACGTGGTCTTGGCTGCTCGTGCTACTCAGCATCAGATCGATGAGCACGATGCTAATAGCCGAGCCCGTAAAGCTCTTTTCTCATGTTTGAGCATGATGGAGTTTGATCGTGTTTCTCACCTCGCTACGGCTCGGGAGATTTGGGCCACCCTCATGGTTTCCATGAGGGAACCACTCAAGTCAAAACCCGTCTCTACGAGTCGCACAAGCGAGAGTATGAGAACTTTAGACACATGTCTGGCGAGAGCATAGAGAGTTTATTCGCTCGATTTCAGGTGATTGTCAACAGGATGAGGGCTAACAAGGAGCTGTTGCCTTTCTACGATCATGAGAGGGCTTTGAAGCTTTTACACACTCTCAATCGGTCGGTGTGGGACTCGAAGGTTCAGGCGATCATCGAATCACCTAACTATGAGACCCTCACATGCGACGAGCTCTTTAGTAAGCTCAAGTCTAGTGAGATTGACGCCATGGCGAGGGCTTCTTATGAAAATCCTTCTGGCCCGTCGATGGCTTTGCTTTCTAGCTCTTCTGCTAATCCCTCTGGAGGATTTGAACTTTCTTCTCTTCTTTCTGTCACAGAGGAGCAACTAGAGTTTATGGGGGATGACGAGTTGGCTTTGCTTGCCAACCGGTTCTCGTGGTTCCACAACAACCGCATGAACCGTCACCGCGGAGGAGGACGCTTTGGATGTTTCGTGTGCGGCGACCCCGGCCACTTCATCGCCAATTGTCCCAAGAAGAACAAGCAAGCATTTGGGAAAGGCGATCATGGGCACAAGTACGACTTTGGCAAGCACAAGGAGAAGTATGTCCCCGCGAAGCACAAGCGGAAGGGCGGCTTCAACAAGGAGTACATCAAGAAGAAGTACTTGGAGAAGGCCCAGGCTGAGCAGCGTGCTTTCTTTGCCATGCTCAGCGACGTCGACGACTCGGATGACGACTCCGTTTCCTCAAGCGACGATGAGTCCGAGAAGAAGAAGAAGATCGAGGACAAGCTGAACGGCCTCTGCTTCTTCGCCGACAACGAGGGCTTTTGCACCATGGCCCTCGGCAAGGAAGTCGACAGCCAGCTGGAGGACACTCCTCGGGATGACGACGACAACCAGGGATCTCAGACCCCCGACGAGCTTTCTGCTGAGGTTGAGAAACTTACTGCCGCCCTTCTTAGTCAAGATAAGTTGCTTAGGCGCGCTGCTAGAGAGCGGAAGGAGTTTAGGCAGAAGTGGGAGGATACGGTGAAGGAGCTTGAGTCTGTCAAGTCCACCGTTGTTGTCACTGAGGAGGATGAGTGTGAGATGTGCTTCAAGCACATGACTGACATTCTCACTTTTTGGGGAAAGTATGTTGCTTTGGTTGGAGAGGTGGATGAGCTTAGAGCTAGATCTTCGTTGTTGGGTGCGTGCGAGTCTTGTGCAGGCTTGCAATCCGAGTTGGCAGAGAAGAATGCCAAAATTGTGTCTCTTGAGAAGGCCAGCTTGGGTAGCACTTGTGTGTCTAGGTGCGCTTTGTGTGAGGGTTTGGAGACGGAGATTGCAAACGTGAAGCATGACAGGATGCAAACCGAGGAGGAAAACACATACCTTCGGATCATCTTGTCATGGGTGTCCTGTGGCGAGCCGCAGCTTGGAATGATGATTGCCTAATTCAAGCGTGCTGCTGGAAGTCCAGGTGTAGGTTTTGCTCAGTGTGTTGAGTGTGCTTCATCTTTTGGCAAGATTGGAGAGTCGAGTGGTCTTAACCCGTGTGAGAAGCCCAACTCCACCACTACTCCCAAGCTTACCAAGATTCCACCCAAAGAGCCTCTCGAGCCTAACACTAAGGATGGTGTGTTCGTTGAACCTCCGAGAGCTCCACCAAAGAAACAGACATGGGCTCCAAAACCAAACCACCTCAGGAACAAACTAGACATTATGCCACCTATCCATGAGGAGCTCATGCCACCAAAAAGTCAAGTGATCCATACCCACTACCGTGAGTACCAACAACCCCCTATGAGAGCGGTGAGGTATCATTGTGAGCATTGTGGGAGAGATGGATACTTGAGGGAGTTTTGCTTTCGGTGCAAGAGAGAGGAGCACCGTGCAAAGGAGATGAACAACACGGACATGTACCATCCTTTCCATGATGTACATGTGCCGAATGTTCAGAGGAGAGCTGCTAGGCCTAGAGTTCCAATGCCTCAAGGTCCTAGGCCGCAAGGAGGACGTGCCCGGTGGGATCCTGTTTTTGCAGGATATGGACCCCGTGGCGGTGACTTTGTTGAGCATTTCCCTCCACCGCGTTTTGAGTATCGCGATGGACGCTCTTCCCTTAGCAAACCACGTTTTCCTGTGCGTGGTGATCGCTTTCCCCGTAGGCGTGCTAGGAATGGTTTTTCTACTAACCGTTCTTTTGAGCAGCTGGCCCAACACTGGTATAATTCCCATTTTACGCACCCTAGTGTTGGACCATTTGCTCACCCTATGTCTTTTTATTGATGTAGGTAAAACGATTGGAGGACATTTGGTTGGTGGATTCCGGTTGCTCGAGGCACATGACAAGAAATGCCAAGTGGTTCTCCAGTCTTAGTCCTATTGTCGGAAAAGAGTTTATCACCTTCGGCGACAATAGCAAAGGTAAGGTGTTGTCTCGTGGGTCTGTGCGAGTTAATGAGCACTTTGTGTTGCGTGATGTTGCTCTTGTTTCTAACTTGCATTTTAACCTTCTTTCTGTTTCGCAACTCTTTGATGATGACTATGAGATTCGTTTTAAGCCGAATCTCAGTCGTATTTTGGATCCTCAGGGCAATCTTGTATGTTTGATTTCGCCCTTTGGGAAAGTATTTCGTGCAAATTTCTCGGAGTCTTTTGGCATTTCTCGTTGTCGTTTGGCTGGTCCTTCCTCCTCTGATCTTTGGAAGTGGCATAGGAGACTTGGTCACCTGAGCTTCGACTTGCTTGCAAGGCTTAGTTCACTCGGCCTAATCTGAGGATTGCCCAAGTTATCCACAGAGAAGGATATTGTTTTCCATTCTTGTAGACATGGGAAGATGGTTGCCGCTCCCCACCATCCAGTGACTCAGGTCATGACTAAGCGTCCTGGAGAGCTTTTGCATATGGACCTTGTTGGTCCGGCTCGGGTGAGCTTTGTTGGTGGAAGTGGTATGTGCTTGTTGTTGTGGATGACTTTTCGAGATATTCGTGGGTTTTCTTTTTAGCTGAGAAAGCTGAGACCTTCTCTTTTGCTCGCAATCTGATTTTGCGTCTTCAGAACGAGTTCCCTATGAACTCGATGCGAGCTATTAGAAATGATAATGGTTCTGAGTTTAAGAACTCGGATTTTAAGAAGTTTTCTAACTCTTTGGGTTTGGAGCATCAGTTTTCTTCCCCCTACACACCGCCACAAAATGGTGTTGTAGAGAGGAAGAATCGGACCCTTGTAGAGATGGCCAGGACGATGCTCGATGAGCATAGGACTCCTAGGCGGTATTGGGCCGAAGCTATGAACACTGCATGCTATATTTCCAATCGCATTTTTCTCCGAGCTTTCTTGAAAAAGACTTCTTATGAGTTGCGTTTTGGAAAACAGCCCAAGGTGAGTTAGTTTATAGTTTTTGGTTGCCACTATTTTATACTTAAGAAAGGCAACCTGGACAAACTTGAGTCTCGCTCTTCTGACGGTGTATTTTTGGGTTATGGCACTCATACTCGCGCATATCGTGTACTTAACCTTGATACTAACCGAGTCATGGAGACATCCGATGTCACCTTCAATGAGACCATGGTTTGTCCTTCTTCTCGTTTTGAGCGTGCAGGTGATCATGAGGTTGGTGAGCCTCTTTTTGATGATGAGGACGAGGGTGCTGAAGGGATGGATGATCCAGCACCACCTCCACCTGCTGTGCCGCAAGCATCGGCTTCTACTATGACGACTCATCGCCCCAACCCTTCTTTGTCGACCACTTGGGGACCGTGGGATCCGCCACCTCGGGTTGTACCATTTGTACTCGAGGAGGCACCAGTTGCTGTTGAGGGGGAGATTTCTTCAGCTCGGGAGGCGCCACGACACATTTAGCGCCAACACCCGCCTCAACAGATGATTGGCGGCATCGACGAACGTGTCACTCGGTCAAGGTCACAACAAATTTCTCACTTTGCTCATTCTGCATTTGTTGCTGATTTTGAACCCCGAGATGTTGGACACGTGTTATCTGATCTGGATTGGGTTAATGCCATGCATGAGGAGTTAGAAAATTTTGAAAGAAATCGGGTTTGGGTTTTGGTTCCACCTCCTCCTGAGTGTCACCCTATTGGTACAAAATGGGTTTTCAAAAACAAACAAAGAGAGGATGGCCACATTGTGAGAAACAAGACCAGACTTGTAGCCCAGGGGTATAGTCAGAAGGAGGGGATAGACTATGAGGTGACTTTTGCTCCTATAGCTCGTTTGGAGGCAATTAGGATACTCTTGACTTTTGCTACATCCAAAGGGTTTAAACTTTTTCAAATGGATGTCAAGAGTGCCTTCTTAAATGGCCACATAGAAGAAGAGGTGTATGTGAAATAACCCCTCGGCTTCAAAAATCCCAAGTTTCCAAACCATATTTTTAAACTTCACAAAACTTTATATGGTTTGAAACAAGCCCATAGAGCCTGGTATGATAGGTTGAAAACCTTTTTGCTTGCTAAGGGTTTTAAAATGGGATGTGTAGATAAAACACTCTTTCTCCTCAAGCAAGACAATGACACTCTCTTGGTCCAGATTTACGTGGATGATATCGTTTTCGGTGGTTCTTCTCACGCTTTGGTTGGCAAGTTCGTAGATCTTATGAGCAGGGAGTTTGAAATGAGCTTGATGGGCGAGTTGACATTTTTCCTCAGGTTGCAAATCAAGCAACCCGAGAGGGAACATTTGTGCACCAGGGTAAGTATACCAAGGATATTCTAAAGAAGCTCGATATGGGTGAGGCCAAGCCTCTTCCAACACCCATGTCGACCACGACGGCCCTAGATGCGGACAAGGATGGAGAAGCTATGGACCAGAAGGAGTACCGGAGTATGATCGGATCGCTGCTGTACCTGACGGCGACACGCCCGGACATCCAGTTCGCGGTGTGTCTTTGCGCGCAATTTCAGTCGTCGCCGCGCACCTCTCACCGTCAGGCGGTCAAGCGCATTATGAGGTACTTATGCTTCACACCTGAGTTTGGGATTTGGTATTCTGCTTCCTCCACCCTCTCCCTTTGCGGTTATTCAGATACCGATTTTGCTGGTTGCCGACTTGATTGCATGTCCACCTCTGGGACTTGTCAGTTTCTCAGTTCTTCTCTTGTATCTTGGTCTTCTCGCAAGCAGTCTAGTGTCACTCTGTCTACCACAGAGGCTGAGTATGTTGCTGCGGCTAGCTGCTGTTCCCAGTTGCTTTGGATGATGGCCACCTTGCGTGATTTTGGTCTGAGCTTTTCTCACGTTCCCTTGCTTTGTGATAGCACGAGTGCTATTAGCGTTGCTAAGAACCCCGTGCTGCATTCTAAGACCAGACACATTGATGTGCGCTTTCATTTCTTGCGAGACCACTATGAGAAGGGTGATATCGACCTTCGCCATGTCGATACTCATCATCAGTTGGCAGATATTTTTACCAAGCCCTTGGACCAATCAACCTTTGCTAGGTTGAGAGGTGAGCTTGGTGTGTGTTTCCCCTTTTAATTGGGGGAAACATTCTGGCGCTTGTATCATAAACTGACTCTTTTTCTTTTGTTTTGTTTTCGTTTCTGATAAGTTAGTCTTTGCATCTCATCATGCATCTCTACTTTCTGAGCTTCATGTATATAATCTTTAGAATGTAATTATGCTCTATCTAGTATGCTCCGATGCTATATGATGATAATTGTAGCTTATGCTCTTTCTGATCACTAATACATGTTGTGAGCTGAGCTATTTTATGAATGGTGAATTTGCTTAATGAACATAAAACTTGAAATTGTTCACAATTGCGATATGCAACTAGCATGTGTAGAATGTGTTGAATTCACTTGTGATTCACATATATGCTAGGTTGCTATGTCTCTAGTTTTGAGTCATTTACTTTCTGGTATGTTCATATTCTGTTTTAAATTGAACCAAGTTTTAAGTAATTGGAAAGATCGAGAAGGGATTGCATGTCAACACAACACGGTATCGAGACTGTTTCTCATTGCACATTTGAGTTAAACTTGAGCCGTGTAGTGTATGACCGAAACCGGTGCTTTAAGCTTCTAATTGCTTTTGCATAGGCTTAGCTCGGTTGAAAAGTTAGGCAATGACAAGCTTTCAACCTCTCGCAATCACATGCTGAATTTTGAATTTGTTGTTGGGGGAAGGGACCCTCGGCAGTGGCGCCACGCAGGCTGGCTCAACAAAGCGGCCCTCGCACGTCCCGCGCACCTTCGCCACCCGCCCCCTTTTTTTATCTTGTTAAGTCCCTCAAGTCATCGCTCAAGCCCCCGAATACTGACCCAACCTTCGGAGTGTTCGACAATTTCTTACACGCAAAGGGCATGAAGAGCGCTAGGAGCAACCCTCGCGCATCCCGCACACCTTCGCCGAGAGGCCCAGGCCCAACTAGTGGCGAAGGGACTTGGACTTTGCGACTGGACGGATATCTTCTCAAGACGAAGGTCAGCCCTCGCGTTTCCGCGAGAGTGAGCACGAGCCGAGCGGTGGCGGGCGCATGGAAAGCAGGCTAGGGTTTCGGCTCCAGTTGTGTTTGTACGATGCTGCCCTTCTGTGTTTATAGCGTAGAGGAATTTTTCTTGTACCCTTTTGTAATTTGGTCGGCACCCCTTGGTATCCCCTATAAATACCGAGGGGGTGAACAGTGTAACAGGTATGGCTTAGTCGAAAGAGCCAATGCAACAATTTTCCAAGCCGTATCAAAGAAATTGCAAGGCACGCCCAAAGGAAAGTGGGCGGAAGAGCTAACCTCCGTCACCTGGTCCCATAACACCTCAGAATGCAGAGCCACCAAATTCACACCCTTCAGGCTCCTGTTTGGAGAAGAAGTTGTGTTACCAGAAGAGTTGAAGCATGTATCACTCAGAACTACCTTTGAAACAGACGAACAAAACCAATTACTTGACAAAGACTTGCTCGAAGAAACAAGATGGACGCAGTGCACAACCTTCGCAAGTACCAGGAAGAAACAAAAAAATGGAGAGACAAAAAGGTGAGAATCAAAGAGCTAAAGAAAGGTGACCTCATTCTCATTCGAAAGCAAAACGCCAGCATGGCGGGGAAGTTTCAGCCAAAGTGGACGGGTCCGTACCTAATAGCAGAATGCAACCGTCCCGGCTCTTTTTACCTCTCTGACAGCGAGGGAAACATCCTGCCTCACACCTGGAACGTCGATGACCTTCGCAAATACTACCCGTAGCGGAGCCTTAGCGAGCCCTCGCAATATGTAATTTGTTATTTCATTTATGTTTTCTTCCATTTCTGTGCATGTAACAAAAACAAAGGAGTTGCACCCTTTTTCCTTACGAAGGGGCGTAAGGTTTTTTAACGAGGCAGCATCCAAATTCTTAATACAGGCTAAAACCCCCGAGAAAAAAAAGTAAAACTCCAATTTATTTCTTTTACTAACAAACATCGAAAAAAGCAGCTCTTCTTCAAGAGCGCTATAATCGATGATAACCCTCCAAGATTGCTTCAAAAACAAACTTTTTTTAAAAGCAAACTTCACCTCCACCTAAAACAAGGGGAGGCGCGAAGTCCAAAAAAGTCGAGCACCCTGGCAAAAACGCCAGGGGCTCACAAAAGCAAACTTCACCTCCACCTAAGATAAGGGGAGGCGCGAAGTCCAAAAAAGTCGAGCACCCTCGCAAAAAACGCTAGGGGCTCGCAAAGCAAACTTCACCTCCACCTAAGATAAGGGGAGGCGCGAAGACCAAAAAAGTCGAGCACCCTTGCAAAAAACACCAGGGGCTCGCAAAGCAAACTTCACCTCCACCTAAGATAAGGGGAGGCGCAAAGTCCAAAAAAGTCGAGCACCCTCGCAAAAAACGCCAGGGGCTCGCAAAGCAAACTTCACCTCCACCTAAGATAAGGGGAGGCGCGAAGTCCAAAAAAGTCAAGCACCCTCGCAAAAAACGCTAGGGGCTCGCAAAGCAAACTTTACCTCCACCTAAGATAAGGGGAGGCACGAAGTCAAAAAAAAAGTCAAGCACCCTCGCAAAAAACGCTAGGGGCTCACAAAGCAAAGTTCACCTCCACCTAAGACAAGGGGAAGCGCAAAGTCCAAAAGTCGAATACCCCCGCAAAACCAAAAGCGCTAAGCGAGCCTCGCTAAAAAAGAAAATGGGGCATCGCTGTTTTTCCAAATCAGCTTATAAAAGCGTTACGCGAGCCTTGCTAAAAAAGAAAAGGGGGCGTCGCTGTTTTTCCAAATCAGCTTATAAAAGCGTTACGCGAGCCTCGCTAAAAAAGAAAAGGGGGTCGCTGTTTTTCCAATCCAGCTTATGAAAGCGATACGCGAGCCTCGCTAAAAAAGAAAAGGGGGCATCGCTGTTTTTCCAAACCAACTTATGAAAGCGATACGCGAGCCTCGCTAAAAAAGAAAAGGGGGCGTCGCTGTTTTTCCAAACCAGCTTATGAAAGCGTTACGCGAGCCTCGCTAAAAAAGAAAAGGGGGCGTCGCTGTTTTTCCAAACCAGCTTATGAAAGCGATACGTAAGCCTCACTAAAAAAGAAAAAGGGGACATCGCTGTTTTCATAATCAGCTCACAAAAGCGCTAAGCGAGCCTCGCTAAAAGAAAAGGGGGCGTCGCAGTTTTCAAAAAAACACCTATCTTAAACTAAAAGCGAGTCGCGAGAGTCAAGTATTATCTCAATAGAATTGCAAAAAATGAATAGCACCCCCACAAAGCAACATCACAAGTTGTTCGCTTCTGACGACAGTATGATATACAATCAATAGAAAGAATAAAATTACAAGGAGTCATCACCATCCTCAATCATCATTAAATCATCATAACCCTCGCTACCCACAACAAACCCCACATCCACCGGAACTATGGGTCCCCACAACAAAGGAGCCACAGGAACAATCGGCAATTCCTCGGGCAAAACCCTCGCCCTATACATATATCTCCGATCCGTATCACTAACCTCCGAAGGCTCCTCCTTCGGAATCACAAGTGAACCATCGAAAGCAACCTCTAGATTACTTCATCCAAACAAAAAAATCCAAAGTCGTTTTATCGTCGATATCATCATCGACAACAGCTAGCGCGGACGAAGAAGAACCAAACAAAAAACGCGTAGCTTGCCGATCGGTATAATCCGCCTCGCGCCAAAAATGACTCGACCTGCTGTTCTTCAAGTCGTACCTTCGCAGCTTCGACCACCAAAAACGCTCAAAACTCAGCGAAGGATGTTTTAATTTAGCCTAAGCCCAAGATTCACCAGTCATAAAGACATCTTGATAATTTAACATCAACGGCGTCACATCAAAAACCTCTAACACGGTTCCGTTAGGAACCTGCATTTTCACAAAATAGGAAAGTGTCTCAGTGTCATTAAGTTTTTACAACTACCACACTTTTTACAAAATAACCCTCTCGCCCGAGCAATCCTAAATTCTCACACCTGCCCGGCTTCCCCATGCTCATCGGCCACAGCTTCGCCGGTTGAAGCAAAAGAACCTCCGCCAATCGCAGCATCCGAGCCTTCGGCAGGTGCCCCCTCCGTTGCCGCCTCTTCTACAACAGCTTCTCCAGCGTTCGGAGCCTCCTCAGCCAAGGGTTCAACCTCGACAGGTGGAACCTCCGCAGAGCTGGGCACAGGAATAGCTTTGGAGCTACCACAAGCATCAATAGTCGCTGGCGGCGAGAGCATCACCTCTTTCCGAGCCTACAAAAAATAAGGGGAAAAAACACAAGATTAATACTAACTCTTTCATCGATTGTAACAAACCCAAAACCAATTTTCTCCAAGTAGCACAAACCTGGCGAGTAGCCTCGGCAGCTTCTTCGAAAGCAAGAGCACGGCCACCACCAGCTATCCAAAACTTGTGAAGCAAACGCATCGCACAGTTCCGAACCTCAGCATCATCAATCTTCATCCGGCGCACCTCGTCAACTGTCGGGAAGATGTGGTTGGGCTTTTTAACTTTGCGAAGATGCTCGCAATCCGCTTGACGAAGTGTACTGGCCATCGCCAATGCTCTGGCATACCCACCAAAATCAGCCGCGTTTCCAACCAACGAGCTAAACACATCAAGCTCGTTACACAACCAACCTTTGAAGGCCTCCGCATCGGCGTCAGGCAAGGGTTCACCGGCAGAACCTCCGGCCTCGGTCAAGCAGGTATCAAGTTTCATCTTAATTTCCCCATACTCCTCTGCCAAGCCTCCATCAGCGAAGCTACCTCCGACGACATCTCACTTATGCGAGTGTTCGGTGTAAACAAATCCTTGTCTTTCTGACGACAGGCAACCAGGAGTTCAGCATTCCTATTGGCAACCTCTTGCGCGTCCTCTCGGGATTTCTTAACCTTCTCTAGAGCAGCTTTGAGCTCAATCTCTTTATTCTCCAAGCTCTGGCGAAGGTCCTTATTAGCTTTTTCCACTTCAATCAACCGATCATTCAGATGGTGAAGATTATAACTCGCCCTCCGGCGCGCCGACCGGTTAAGGAGCATCAACTTAGCCGTTTTGACATCGATGTCATCATGCAGGGTGTCCAAAGGCTCATTAGCCAGTCGAAGCTCAGCTTTCGGCACACAGATACGGTGAAACACCCAGCCAAGAAAACGTCTTTCCTCCAGAGCACACTGTAAGTGACACTCTCGAAGATCCGGACTCGTGAACAGTTCTGTTGCCGGATCGGAGACTCCAATTTTCTTGGCAAAATAAGGAAGGCTTGATCGGCTAGCCTCGCCATACGGCCTCTTCCCGGGGTCCGGTCAGATTCAAGATCACCAGTAAACTCAAAACCATCGACCCAAATGTGCGAGCCAGCAAACTCGGAAAACGACCCTCGTGGAGGACTCTCTGGCTCAAAGTCCCGTATGATGTCATCAATACTTCGGGTAGCCGCAGCTCCAGCACTAGACGAGGCTATCCCTTTTCCTCGATCATCCTCAATGGACACATCTTCATTAGAGCTACCTTCGCTGCTAGAGGTATCACTAACCTCATCGGATGAGTCCTCTTCAGTACCCCCCTCCTTTTTGTCTTCCTCCTCCTCCTCCTTTTCATCATCCGAAACACCTTCGTCATCCGAGATCTGGATTAAAGCACCAATCCCGCCTACGCGAGGCACCCGTCCTCCAACCCTACCAACGCCGCGGCTGCTTGAAACTATGGCCGAGGAAGAGGAGCTACCGCCGGCACCTGAACCTACCGCG
This sequence comes from Coix lacryma-jobi var. lacryma-jobi, assembly GCA_009763385.1. Lineage (NCBI taxonomy): Eukaryota > Viridiplantae > Streptophyta > Magnoliopsida > Poales > Poaceae > Coix > Coix lacryma-jobi. The sequence goes on from CM019829.1 coordinate 59,778,953, forward strand.
ACCTTCGTCGCAAGCGTCTTCACCCGGCCGCCGGCACCGCCGCGGCCACGACCATGACCCCTCTTCGGTCGCGAAACAATCTCCTTACCCTCTGCAGCTGCACGTTTCTGCTTCTTCGGCGCATCTTCGCTCGAAGGTGCTGGCCAGTTAGCATACTGGACCCCAAGGATGTCAAACAGCCGATTGACCCGACCTCCGCTGCCCACCGAGCTATGGATGGCCTTAACTTCTAATGTGGACAGCTTCCCAACGAGTTCCTCCGCCCACTGCTGAACACGCTTATAGACAGCTTCGACCCATCCTCTCGCCTGGGAAACTTCTTGAGAATTTTTTCCCAAACCTTGTCCAGATCCACCTTCGGTTTCTTCAAACCCCTACCCTCGTACTTGGGGTCATCCTCAACCTTAAACTATGCCTGCCTCCGGCTGAGAGGCCAAATCTTGGCACAGCAGAACTCTTCTACCAAATCACGAGCGCACTGAGAGCGCGCAACGACCCTCAGACAGTCAACAGCAGCGTGAGCCTCGGTGCTCATCTTAGCTTCGGAGCTCACATCACCAAGCAGCGAAAGCTCGCAGCAAAGCTCGGCATTATCACTGAGCTTGTAGTAAAACCAAAACTCCTGCGATCCACTGGTCCACTTGTTCTTCTGGGCCTGCACCGGCAGCTCCGATCCAGCGCGATGACAGAAAGTGTACACTGCAAACTGACCAAGGCTGGCTTTACCTCCGCTGTCAACAATTTTGCGAGGCTGCATGTGCACTCGATGGGTTCGAACAAATCCCTCGACATGAGGAACGATACCCTGAGAACGGCACTCCCAGACATAAACTGACATCTTCGTGAAGCATGAAGGTGTCAGCTGATGGAAACGCAAATTGATCCTTCGCAGAACTGAGGTCACGAAGTAATCAGCAGGAAAGCGCAGACCAGCTGAAAAGAACTCCTCAAACAAAACAACCTCGTCTGCGTCCGGCTTCGGAACTGTCTCCCCAGCACTGGTCCTAGCCTTCCCATCTTCTATCCAACCTCGCTTTACATAAGCCGCTAGCTCCGAGGTACAAACCCGGCTCAGCCCGAACTCGAAGATCACTCCTTCATCCGCAGCAAAAGAAGAAACAACACGAGCGGTTTGCTTAGACCTCGCCATCTCTCCAAAAGTGAACCTCGCAAAACAAAGTAAGCTGATCCTTCGCAACCACACAAAAGCAACCTTCACAAAAATAGATGCGCAGCAGCAAGGTGGCTATAGCAAAGGAGGGCACAACTCCAAGCCCCCACCAACCCAATCTATTTATAGGCCGGGGGGCGGAACACCTCACCCGATAACACTGGCACGAAAATCGAAATCCATGACACAAAAAACGAAACAGACCTCTATAGTACAAATACAATACAACGGCCCGGCCCAAAAGCAGCCGCGGGCGTCGCTGCCAAGGGTCTCGTCACATTTCCCGTTAAAAGGCGCTGCTTGGGCCTAAATACTGTTCTTTAGATCCAAGGCAACGGGGGGCTACTGTTGGGGTAAGGGACCCTCGGCAGTGGCGCCACGCAGGCTGGCTCAACAAAGCAGCCCTCACACGTCCCGCGCACCTTCGCCGCCCGCCCCTTTTTTTTATCTTGTTAAGTCCCTCAAGTCACCGCTCAAGCCCCTTAATACTGACCCAACCTTCGGAGTGTTCGACAATTTCTTACAGGCAAAGGGCATGAAGAGCGCTGGGAGCAACCCTCGCGCATCCCGCACACCTTCGCCGAGAGGCCCAGGCCCAACTGGTGGCGAAGGGACTCGGACTTTGCGACTGGACGGATATCTTCTCAAGACGAAAGTCAGCCCTCGCGTTTCCACGAGAGTGAGCACGAGCCGAGCAGCGACGGGCGCATGGAAAGCAGGCTAGGGTTTCAGCTCCAGTTGTGTTTGTACGATTCTGCCCTTCTATGTGTATAGCGCAGAGGAATTTTTCTTGTACCCTTTTTTAATTTGGTCGGCACCCCTTGGTATCCCCTATAAATACCAGGGGGTGAACAGTGTAACGGGTACGGTTTTTGGGGAATAGAGCCACAGCAACACTGCTCTCGCTTCCTTATACCTTCGCGCTGTTTTTTGTTCCCACTGTGTCTTCGCTTGGTTCTGACGATTGGCCACCTTCGCCACCCCCCTGCATGTGTGCGGAGGTTGGGCAAGTGTGTTACCAACACTTGTGTAATTTCACCGCTGCAACTCCGATTAAAATCTGAAATCACAAGTATATGTTTCATTCTATAGCATGATGAGTGAACTTTGCTAGGGGTAGTTCACCTTGTATACATGTTTAGCACTTGTTTGACTTCCTGTCTATACATGTTCAGTGCTATTTTTATGGTGGACATCCTTTTCTGAATGGCTAAAACTGCTCACTTTTCTTATATGTTCTTATTTCGTATCTGGTGATCAGTTTGAGCCGTTGCTAGCATGTATGCTTCCTGTTGCGTCATTGAAGTTATACTATGTAGAGCATCTTTTCGTTCACTAGACTATATTCATGAAGCTGCTAACTTGCATTTTTGACTCATATGCATTTGGAAGGGAGAAGTTTGCCTGATAGTGCATTATCAACTAAGGGGGAGAAATTTGTCAAATCATAAGGGGGAGAAATCATATCATGTGCACTATTAGAGGGGGAGATTGCTCAGTTGATGAATTGTAAATTGGTTCGGAGCATTTTTTGGTAGCTTGTTGTGTTGAGCCTTTGCCTCTTTCTTGAGGGACTATTAACTTTGTCGATATGCTCTTCACTTGGTTTCGAGCTATTTTGCTTTTTAGTTGGCATTATTTCAGTTGGTATCGAGCTTTCTTGCTAGCGGTGTTGAGCCCGTCCTGCCACTTCTTGAGGGCCAGCTCTATTTTGCTGGACTGTCAACTGGTTTTTCAATTGGTGTCGAGCTTTCCTGCTAGCGGTGTTGAGCCTATTTTACCTCTTCTTGAGGGCTAGCTTTGCTTTGCTTGGTTGCGTCGAGTCGTTGCCCATGTCTTTGGGGACCAAGTTGTCTTGCTCTTTCCACTTGACCTTCTTTGGCTTTGCTATGCTTTTGGGTCATTTGGTCGATTTCTCTCTTCTCCTTCCTCTTCCTTCTTCTACTTCCATTGTGATTTATGTTGGTAGTTGACAATGCACTCATCAAGGGGGAGATTGCGGATACATGGGTGTATGCTGAGTCTCGAGTGATGAGTGATTGTCAACTGGGATAATGTGCATGTTCTTTGGCTTGTGTTGTGCAGGTGTCGAGCACGGATACAGTGATATAAGGCAAGGTGAAGGTCAAGTAGAGACGTGCCGTGCCGACGAACCGGGAGCGGTGAAGGGCGGACATGAGGCTTGGACTGAGGGACAGGTGGCCTGAGGATCAGCTGTGGTGGCTGACAGCCTGGGACAGCGACGAGCGAAGACTTGCGGGGCACAGTGTTGCTCGGGTCGAGGACCTTGGGACACGTGTCGGTGGACAGGGTGCACGGGCTGTGCATCCCTTCTATGGCGTCGGTTCGGTGGTTGAGCCACAGAAAAACCACCGGTGGACGGTTTCCAGGTTTGGGCCACAAAACCTAGGTGCTGCAGGTTTGCCGAGTTTGGGCCACAAAACTCAGACTGAGGACGGTTTCCAGGTTTGGGCCTCAAAACCTGGGCACTGAAGGGTTTCTGAGTTTGGGCCACAAAACTCAGGCGATGAACGGCTGGTTTCCCGGTTTGGGCCACAAAACCGGGGGTTGGTCGTGAAGACAGGTTTCCCGGTTTCGGCCCCAAAAACGGGGGCGAGGTCCGGGAAAAGGACGAGCAGAGCGGTGGCGGCACGTGGCGATAATCGGTAAGGTTGCGTCGAGGCAACGCTACCAGTTGTGCGAGCGTGGCCGTCAGATCAGCATCCACTTCGGGTTGGTCCAGAATAACCCTAAGGTTTAGCTGGTTTGCTCTGTAATTAGCTGTAAGGGTAGAAGGGGAATAATTGTTTTAGGCTATATAAGGAGTGGCCTCCCCTCCCTCCAGATTATCTCAGCCATTGCTATTTTCATTCTAGGGTTTCCTGCTCTCCCACATCCCTGCTGTAGCTACTGAGATCCACAGAGACGGTGAACAATACCTCTGTGTATTTGCTTTTTGAGGAAACGAGACCGTAATCTCGTTGTCTCCTCGTGGGGATGAATTTCGGCTCGCATTTCGTGGTTGTTGTTCGCGTTTTGGTGATGTTCTTCGCGGATTGTTTTTCTCCACGATTTTCCCGGTGATCGATCTCTCTACTCGTTCCGTCTTTTTGAATTCCGTTTGAACTGAGTTGTACTAGATCGTGAGGCACTTCTTTCCACCGAAAGAAATTCTCCTCTAACCTCACAAGCTAGTAGATCGGTCGATTTTCGTTTCAAATCGAGTTTTTCTCCCTTTGCCCCGAATTCTTCGGATTCACCGATTTGGAGTTAGGTTCAAGCCATGATCTCTTTGGGCTAGCTCACTAACCTCCTTGGAACTCCTCATACCAAGTCTAAGCCTTAGTGCTTTTGATTCGGAGGAGATCGAGTTGAATCCATGGAAGAACAGTGCAGTTTCGGGGGCATCGGACGCTCGAGTCGGGGGGCATCGGACGTTGTGTTCATCACATCGGACGCGTCCGGTGCCACGTGTCATCTGACAGTGTTTTTAAGGAGAATCAAACGCTGACCATCGGAGCGTCCGTTGCCATCGGACGCGTCCGGGGGTCTAGCATCGGACGCTAGGTTTTCACTTTAGCCAGCGTCCGATGCCTGTGCAGTAAGGTTCCAGACAGGGTCATTTTGCATCGGACGCGTCCGGTGCCTGACCAACGGAAGCGTCCGATGCTGTGAGTTCAGCACTGTTTCGTCCGCCGTTTGTTCGTCCGACTTTGGATTTGGTTTCCGCTTTTTACGTTGGATTCTCGACTCTGTGTTCTACAGAAACAGGGCTTCCCACTTTGCGAAAACGCCTGAATCCCCCTCGCGTTGCTCGGGGGAGGTTGAGGTTACCCAAAGTCTATCTTGTCATTAGTTGACTCGCGTGGATTTGGGCGAGGAAGTTTTTGTGGTGTCCCGCTGTGTTCCTAGGGAACATCCTCCCATACTCTTGGGTCGTGGACATCATGTGTGTCGGCTTTTTCTCTTGGGGTTGATTTTGTTGGGACTGAGGCCGGAATTTTGAAAGAAATTTTGAGGCTCCCATTCACCCCCCTCTAGTCGCCTTGCTTTAGCATTTTCGGTCCTTCAGCGTGGAGGAGGACTGACCTAGAAGGGGTCCCCAGAGATGCAGCCATCATTGAAAATGCGCTGCCAGTGCCTTCACCATGTGATGAAGAATTATTTGACGAAGATTACAATACTGATGATGTCTATGTTGATGATGGCCATGTAGCACCTGTCAACTCTTTAGGCACTAGTCTTGATGATGAATTCTTTGTATAAATATGAATTGAGGAAGCAACACCTTTTTTGTTATAGGCTCTAATTTATATGGAGGACTAATTGCGGATACATGGGTGTATGCCGGGTCTCGGTGTGATGAGTGATTGTCAACGGGTTTGATCGCAGGTTCTTTGGCTTGTGTTGTGCAGGTGTCGAGCCCGGAGACAATGATCGAAGGCGAGGTGAAGGTCAAGTAGAGACGTGCCGTGCCGATGGGCCGAGAGCGGTGAAGGGCGGACGTGAGGCTTGGACTGAGGGACCGGAGGGCCTGAGGATCAGCTGTGGTGGCTGGCAGCCTGGGACAGCGACGAGCGGAGACTTGCGGTCATGTGTTGCCTGAGTCGTGGACTTGGGGACACGTGTCGGTGGACGGGGTGCACGGGAGGTGCATCCCATCTACAGCTTCGGTTTGGTGGTAGAGCAAGGGAAAAACCATCGGGTGGACGGTTTCTAGGTTTGGGCCTCAAAACCTGGGTGCGGATGGTTTCCGAGTTTGGCCACAAAACTCGGGCTGAGGACGGTTTCCAGGTTTGGGCCTCAAAACCTGGGCGCTGAGGGTTTGCTGAGTTTGGCCTCAAAACTTAGAAGCTGGTGGGCTAGTTTCCCGGTTTGGGCCACAAAACCGGGGGTGCAGAGCGAGGGCGACACGTGGCGGCAATCGGGAGGTTGCGTCGAGGCAATGCTACGAGTTGTGCGGGCGTGGCCGTCGGATCCACCTACCACCGAGTTGGTCCAGAATAACCTTAGGGTTTAGCTGGTTCGCTCTGTAAGTAGTTAGGGGTAGAGTGGGAATTAGGAATAGTTTAGAATTAGGATAAGTAGGGGGATACACCCACCTCCCCATCTATCTCAGTTAGTCATCTCAGTCATTTGCTCTTTGCTTCTAGGGTTTCCTACTCTCCCAATCCCCTGCTGTAGCTAGCTGACATCCGCAGAGAACCATACCTCTGTGTACTGGAGATTTTGAGGAAGTGAGGCCGTAACCTCACCGTTGTAGCGTGTGGTAGCCACACGGTTGCAGATCGATGTGTTGATTCGCGTTTTGATTCGTGTTCTTCGCGTTCTTCGTTTCTCCGTGATTTTCCCGTCACTCGATGTCCCTCTCTACTGCGTCTTTGCGTCTTTGCGAAATCCGTTTGAATCAACTTGTTCGTATTTGAATGGAGATCATTTCCATCGAAGGAATTCATCTATCTCCCTACGAGCAAGTAGATCGGGTTGATTTCGTTTCCGTGGCGCTTTTCGGTTCATCCTCCTCCCCTTTTGATTTCCCGGTGATTGACTCGATTTGAGTGGAAGATTTCTTGGGGATAGTCTTCTAACTACTCCGTGATCATACTCTCCAAGTTTGGGAACGTGGGATTTTGATTTGAATCGATTTGGGGAAGATTTGGGTGAAGGGCGATCAAAGTCGCCCTCCCTGAGTGACCGCGGACAGTCCGCCACTCAGGGCGCGGACAGTCCGCGCATCGGGGCTGGTTCAGTCCAGCCGCGGCCAGTCCCTGCTGGTTTTGGCTCGGGTCACCGGCAGACAGTCCGCCGTGCTAAAGCGCGGACAGTCCGAGACCGAGCAGGGGGATTTCAGTAGCAGTGTGTTTTTGCTGACTTGAACGGCGGACAGTCCGCCACTCGCCCGCGGACAGTCTGACACTACCGCGGACAGTCCGGGATCGTACCGGCGGACAGTCCGGGATTTGGCTGTGTCTTCCGGTTTAGTGCGTTTGCTCTCCCGGCTTGTTCGCTTGGTTTCCGGACTTCTCGTTTGGCCCTAGAGTTGACCAAGGAACCTCTCTAGGTATCTTTGCTACTCGTTAGCATAGGTATTTAGGAGTTTCTCGACGTAGCCGTCTATCTACGTTCGGGACATGGTTTTTGGGGTGGTGTTCGAGCCGGAGCTTTTGGTGTTTGGTTTGCTATCTTCTTGTGGTGCCTCGCTGTGATCCTAGGGATCATCCACCCTCTTCCAAGGGTCGTGGGCATCACAGTTTCGCTCGCAGTTTCTCGGGGTTGATTTTGGGACATTTGGCCAAAGTTTCGAGAGAAATTTTTGAGCTCCCATTCACCCCCCCTCTGGTCGCCTTGCTAGTGCTTTCTCGGTCCTTCACTAATAGCTATGTGTGCCAAATATAATTTTATTTTGGATTGAAATGAATTTATATGCATGACAAATAACTATACTACTGCTTGTTCTGGTTCTTGTCTGCTACTACTTGTACTGGTATAGCTCTTTAATATGCAACCTGGGGGTAGGTGCTAATTAGTTCCAACTATTGGACATTGGGTTGTATTCCTTTCTGAACCTGGATTCTGTATTTTGTATTTTTGTCCATCTTATTGACTTTGTGATCTTATTTTCCTTTTAATGAACTATGAACTTGTGTCCGCCTGTTGGTAGCAATGACACAAAAGAGCTGGAAACAAGAACTCTGAGGTGACTGGAGTCCTCGCTGATGAGGCCTCAATTCTTTGCATAAACAATTGTGGCTTCTTTGGCAGTAGCATGACAAATAATTTTGTGTTGCAGGAAGTTCTTAAAGATTTTTCTGACGTTCGTAGCCAAATGCTTAATTGTACTTTTATTGCTTGTACTTGTAGCACCTATGGCTACTGCTTGTTTTGAAACGAAGTAAGATATTTATGTTATAAAAATAGTTGTGTAACAATTTCTGCATGTATACTGAGTTGTGTTAATTCTAAATATTTGAATGGTCATCTTGATGTTGTCGCCGTCCCCACTTGGTAATCTAGTGATTTAGTGAGCCATGAGCGTGTTTTCTTAGCACAAAAGTCATGAGCGTGGTAAGGGAAATCCCATGGAGGCATCCTAATGTCTTGCAATGTTTGGGCATCCAAACTATGGGTTTAGTGGGCCATTGACTTAACCAATGAATAATCCCTACTTTTTTCTGAGCCAAGGGGAGGGGTCCATAGCCCACTTTGGGATCTGTAGCTCCTTCGCCTAATTAAAAGTGATTCACAACAAACAACAACATGTCACTACCAAACAAAGATATTGGATGTGGAGAGGAAATTGGTGAACCAAGGGGACAAGTCCACAATCCACTTTGGCTCGAGAAATGAATTGCTTATGATGTTTTGCAAAAATGTTGAAATTTGAGGAAGTTTAATCAAATATAAATTTGACAAAAATCAGATTTTTATTAGACCATATGATAAATTTATTTCTAGTGAGGTATGATAAATTTATTTCTAGTGAGGCACCATGGCCCCTAGCGGCAACAACTGCGGCTACTATAAGGGCAGTGGCAACAGATTCTATGGGCGGCGGGGATTTGTGTCGATACATTTTGTAGCAATGTCAGCGATTTCCTTGGTGGTCGCTTGGTGTAGGAAATAATTTAGTTTGGCCTACGTGTAGGAGTAGTTTGGGCCAATAAAAAAATTGTGTGGCAATAACTAATAATCTGCAATTGGATGTACTATACTATTGCAACATATGTTATGAGTAGCAATACAAACTTATGCCATCAACAAACCATTTTTTGATGCAATATAGCACAATCTTTTGCGACGTAGGCTAATATTAATGCAACACATGTATTTCATGGCAATATTAAAAACTGCTCGCAACCAAAATTCTAATGGTGGCAACAATGACATGTTATCGCAACACAAATTTATTGTTAACACAACGTGCCTTAATTGGTAGCATTATTTACACACACATGCAACCACAGTTTAATCATGGCCATAACACCCACTTATTCCAACGGTGGTTAGGGATAACACAACCCAATATTTTAGATGCAATAAGTTCCACATATTGCTACCAATTATAGTACTTGTTGCAATAGCGCCACCTATTGCGATTAAATTTGTGGGGGTGCAAATACAAATGGTTGGATTAGGGTAAAAACCTTGTAGTGCAATAATAGGAGCATAATAAGATTCATCAAGAATATCACATGTAACTCCTACATTGCATGTCTCTACAACATCCTCAATCTTACTTTGATCAAGGAGGGAGGAGTGGCCTTCCTTAAGCCTAGTGTGAACATGATCAAGCTTCTCATGGGCTTCCTCTAGCCTCTCATGAGTAGACTTGAGCTCATCAAAGGATTGCTCAATAGCTTTGTTGGCCTTGCGCAATTCTTTGCACTCCTTCCTCTTAGTCTAAATGTAAGAGTGAGCATCTTGTAGCATGCTCATGAGGTCCTCCTTTGAGTACTCCTCATCATCATCACTCTCACTCTCACTCTCATCGGATGATACCTTAGTGGCCTTAGCCATGAAGCATGTCGATGGAGTGTTGAAGATAGAAGGCTTGCTTGAGATAGCAAGACTAGCCATAGCCTTCTTCTTGGTGGTCTTCCTCTCATCATCACTAGAATCATCATCATCACTTGAGGAAGCATCACTATCCCATGTCACAACATAGGAACCACCCTTCTTCTTTTCCTTCTTCTTCTTCTCTTTCTTTTCTTTCTTGTCCTTTTTCTGGCTCTTCTTGTGATCATCATCCTCTTCATCACTAGAGTATGGACAATCCGCAATGAAGTGATCCTTGCTCTTGCATCTATAGCACCTTTTAGTTGTGCTCTTGGTTGCATCTCTTCTCTTTCTTGCTCCATAGCCCTTCTTCTTCATGAACTTGCCAAATCTCTTGACAAATAGAGCCATTTCTTCATCGTCCATTTCACTCAATCTTCTGTTTGCTTCATCATCACTTTCCTCCTTCTTTGCTTTGCCCTTGCTCTTGCTCTTGGAGGATGAAGCCTTGAATGCCACAGTTTTCTTCTTCTTTTTTTCCTCTTGGGCTCCCTCATCCCGTTCCACACGGTATGTGTCTTGTGTCACCACATCACCTAGTACTTGGTTTGGGGTCACCGTATTCAATCCTTCCCTCACTAGAATAGTCACCAAAGTGTCAAACCTTGGTGGTAAGCATCTCAAGAACTTGTGAGAAAAGTCCTTGTCCACCACCTTCTCTCCCAAAGCCTTCAAGTCATTGATAATCACTTGCAACTGGTGAAACATCTCTGGTATGCTTTCATCATCTTGCATCTTGAAGGTATCAAGCTTGTCCTTGAGAATATATAGCTTGGCGCCCTTCACGGCCTTGGTGCCTTCATATGTTTCTTCCAATCTTTCCCATATCTCAGTTGCTCTTTCAAGGTCCTTGATTTGCTCAAAGACTTTTGTATCAAATGCTTCATAGAACAAGTTGATGGCCACATCATTCCATTGAAGCTTTTCCTCTTCTCTTGGAGTGGGACTTGCGAGATCAATTACCGCAAAGTAATGCTCAATTACTTCCCAAATCTTTCTATTCATTCCTCTTGTGAAAGCACACATCTTCCTCTTCCAACAATCAAAGTTGGTGTTGTCAAAATGTGGTGGCTTCCCCATACAATTGATTTGAGCCATTGTAACACCGGAGGATGTTAAGCCTCAAACAAACAGTGACCTTGGCTTCGATACCACTTGAAAGGTCCAAATTGGCTAGAGGGGGTTGAATAGCCTAATTAAAAATCTACAAAAATCACTTAGGCAAACACTATTAGTATAACAAATGGTGAAGCTTTTTGCACTAGCCTAATAGTGTGTTGCAAGCCACCTATCCAACAATTCTACCTGATAAAACTATGTCACACAAAAAACTAGAGCTAGTATCTAATGTGGAATAAACAATCTAACTTTAGTACAAGTATGATATACAAGAATGTATATGAGACAAGTATGTGCGATAGATAAAACTAGATAACTAAACACAACTAGCTACACGAGAGATGTATCAAGACAATATATGAAAGAATTTCAACGAATGAAATAGCTTAACCTAAGTACGCAACGTAAATGAGCTAGATAGAGGTGCTTTCACCGAGCCTTCGGGATCGCCTAGTAGAGAGCCAATCACCGGTGAAATCTACTTGTGAAGCCAATCACCAAAAGATGTGAATATGAAGACCAATCACCAAGATGGATACACAATCAAGATAAGCACACGGGACACCAATATTAATCCTAAGGTTCATGTGCTTGCCGGCACGCTACTCCCCATTGTGTCGACCAACACTAGGTGACCCGGTGGCTAATCGGCACAAAGCCAAGCTCACAAAGAGCGCCACAAGAATCTACCGCTAGTGAGGTAGCTCAATGACACGAGCAATCCACTAAGGATGCCTCTTGCCGCTCCGGCGAGGTGAAGCTCCAAAACCTCTCACAATCTCGAACGGTGGTGGCCAAGAACAATCACCAATCTTGCCAATCAACCACCTCAATGCCTCCAAGCCGTCTAGGCACCGGCAAATGCCAAGAGTAACAAGAAAACTCAATGCCGATGCGAACTAGTGCCACTAGATTGAACTCTTTCAAATCACACACTAGATCACTCAATCTCACAAGCAAATGATCGAATCAACTTTGGAGATGAGTGGGAAGGTGTGGCAGAACCTCCCATTAATGTGGCCCACCTGCACATGTCATCATCAAAAGGAGCCCAATGGCAGTGCAAATGAAACACATTACTGGAAAGATCTGTCGGGTGTCTCCGAGAGAACCCCGAATCATCCACGAGTTACAAGATCGTCTTGTCTTCGGGTGAAATAATTACAACATTACAACATTTGTTACAAAATACATCGGAGTGCGAAAGAAAGATAGATAACTTAACAAAACATGAATAAGTTACTTTTTACATAAATATACTTGTATTGCGGAAGCAGAATAGTATTACAGAACCACACTTAGGCGGAGTACCTAAATTGGAGAAGGAGTAACCAGATCATATCGAGCCCACTGACATGATCGTGATCGACATCACCTGTTAGAAACTTGCAACAGGGAATTAACAAACCCTGAGTACTGTCGGTACTCAGCAAGACTTATCCGACAAAAGAAAAAGACTACAGGGTCATGCTAGCTTTAAGGGATGTAGTGGGGCTAGCAATAGAAAAGAGATTTGTAGAAAAAGTATTTTTAACAAAACATTCCTCTTTTCCTTAGTAAATCAAAATACACCATTAGTACACTTTTAGAATGAAACATTATTTCCCAAAGGCTTTGGTTTTGAAAACTCTACGTTGAGGGTGCGAGATCGAGTCTCTTTTTATCGTAGAGCAACGATGATTCGAACCGCTTTATCTACCCAGCTGGGGGTCCCAATCACACAATATGGCAGGACTCTAACCTGTAACATATTGCACAACCACAAGTGATTTGTATGGCAGGACTCTAACGTGCAACATACCAAAGCACCACGACGTTGTATGGCAGGACTCTAACCTGCAACATATCAACTCGTATCCCATGATTGGTACTATCATGCACTCGATCAAGGGCCAACAACGGATGATTCCTAAGCGACACAGACGGAAACACTACATCAGGATTCCATTCCGGATGCAAGTTACCCACCCGGTCTGAATTTCATTTTTCATCCATTTATCAGTTTGTACCTGAGAGAGGTATCCTAACAGTGATGACTCATCATCCCTTAGTTTGCTCAAGGCCTAAGCAGAGGATAATCTCATCACCATGCATCTTGGCTAAGCATTTATAATTAAATAGATAACAAGGATAGGGTAAAGGTAACCAATTGGTAATGCAACTACTAGTGTCATTCAACTCCTACTACTTAAATGCAGTTGATAAATCATTGTATAAACTTTGCACTAGAAACAGAAAGGTTAAATGCATCGAGGCTTGCCTTCGTTGCAGGGAATACTAGGACCCAAGAAGGATCCACAAAGTTAGTTTCCTTGTTGACTTGAAGTTGAACCATTTCAGAGAAGCTTGTTCAGCAAGGATCTCCTCCTAAGGCTTGCTCGACAAGGATGATCATTGAAGCTAGATCACCAAAACACTTCTCAAGCCGAAGCTTGCTCAACATGATCTTCTCTCTCGTAAGAGCTACACGGATATAAATGATGCATGCTTAGTATGATGTCATGTAATGCATGCTAAGGTGCAGGACAATTCAAATGTAAAACAAAATATAACACAAGACAAGGAAAGTAGAGTACAACTTTCCTTTGCGGTAAAGTTGCAAGCCAACAAAATCAACTTGCAACCCACCACCTAGAGTTCCTAGCTTAACAAACAATTCATACCAAACAAACTTAGGTTGGTTAACTAAGGTAATTAAGGTGACTACGGTTCATATGAACATCAACCAAGCCACGGGATGACATGATAGAAATGTCCCATGGTCTTCATTCATGGACCAAGTTCACATCAACATAATCCAAGAAAGGTTGTCCCGCTTTTGGATAGATTTGTACATTGCACTTTAATCATCTATAACCAGAGCTCCTAATCTCCAAAAGAGGTGATGCTAGACAATGTCTACAAACTTGCTATTATCACCTAGGGTTGGTTCTATAGGCAGCTAGGTGAAATAGTTGGAACAAACATCTCTGTCCAGATTCTGGACAGGGTTGATCATCCAACTTCAAACACCTATAACAGGGGTTCTAGGTCACCAAAAGTAGTGATCCTTAATATTTTGGAAAGCTTATAAAGTTTACTACAACTTTATTATTATGGTCAATAGGTGATTCACAAGTTAAATAGCTCAAACAACTACATTACCCAGATCTGTCCAGAAGATAGGACAGATCTGACCTGCTGACTTATAAAAACCATAACTCCTAATCTAGCAGGCCTAAAATCATGAAATTTTAGAAAAAACTAGATATAGAAGTTTACAACAACTTTGATATACAACTTATTCACTGAAGACGGAATCACAATCATGAAAACAGTCTCTTAACGAGAACTGTTCTAGCAACCTCATCCTTTCATGCATACAAGATCAAATGCACTACTTGATTCATTTCAAAGCTATACATGACAACTAAAAAACATGACATACATCATATCAAATAAAAGGTCATTAAGGTAGGGTCAGTCCTAACCTCTTTCTAATCATCTTTGTTAATTAACTACTTAAACAAACTCCACTACTATACTTTATCAATTAATTATGGAAACTAGGGTTTAACCTAAACTTTGCCAAACTAAGCTCAAGCTTTTAGGGATGATTGATTATGGTGAATAACAGTTGCAAAACAAATTTCATAATTTTTAGATAAACACATCAGCCTACACAAAACATTTAAACTATAGGCATTAATTACTTATTTAATAAATCATAAAACAGGAATCAAATTTATTTTCTCCAAATAACCTCAAAATTTTTATGAAGCTTCATCACATGATAAAAACAGTAACAAAAATAATTTTATAATTTTTGGACATATATTTAAGTCTACAAAAATCATCAAAGTCTCATTTATTAATTAAAAGCCATATTTTAAATCACCACCAAAATTAATTCACACATCAAGTTTCATATTTTTATCTGATAGCACATATCATAAGGATCACAACAAAATTTATCTCACAATTTTTGGATCAAAGAATAATTAGTTATGCATTAATCAAACATCAGTACAAATAAGCATTTTCTGGAAAAGATAAAAACACGAAAAACATTTCTTACTCATCCTTACCTTACCCCACTCACTGACAACGGGTCTGATCAACCAGAGCCTCGTCAGGCCATGACCATGGCCTCGACCATGGCGGCCATGGTTCTGGGCGACTAGCTCACCGGCGGTGAGCCCTCCCCGGCGACGGAACTAGCACCGGCGGACTTCTCATGACCCCGTGCAAAGCCCTAGCAGGTTGGGTGAGCTGGTTGAGGCTCGGAGGCGGCCCAGCGCTGGCCATGGCGGAGCAGGGGTGCGGGCACGGCGGTGCGCAGTTGCTCTGGCGAGGGGAGCGCGGTAGAGACCTCGGGGTTGGGCTTACTAGCACCAGGGACTCTCCTCGATCCCTCTGCGCACCATAGCTAGGTCGGGAACCACTCAGAGCTAGGGACCCGACGGTCATGGCGGGGCGGCGGCTTCAACCGGCTTGGCTTCGGCGGTGCGGCGCGGGTAGGTCTGTAGAGACTAATTTAAAGAGCCGAACAACACTGGGGTGACACTAGGGAGCTTAGACGTGGTTTATAGTGGAGTGATGCTCGGCGTAGCAGCATGGCCATGGTGGAGGGGCTCGGCGGCTATGGCGGCGGCCACGACGGGACTCCGGCGCTCAGCCGATGCAGGCCGCTAGGAGTGGCGCGGGCAGGATCAAAAGGTGCAAGCGCTAGCGGGCAGAGGTGGTGCAGCAGCGGCGAGTGAACCCGGTGGCGGCGGCTCTGCTTTCTCGACCACGGCGGGAACAGAGTAGAGGAAGAAGAGAAGAAGAAGGCGCGCACGGCAACGGCGAAGACGGTCACAGAGCTTCTGGATGATGCCACCTCGTGCTTGAGCAGGGACACGCGGACTCTATCGTGGCGCAAGCAGGAACGCGCAAGCACAATGACGGCGGCGCCGGCGAAGCCAGATGCAGAGCATCAGCTCTGTTTTCATCTCCCCCCCTCTGGTTACTGTAGCACAGAGAACTAAACGAACTTCCTTCCTCTAATTCTCCCAAAACTACTACACAACAAGCAAAAGTCCCAATATGAAAGTTGTTCCAAAAATTAGGATCTACAACTTTCATTTAAGGAGCATACCCAAAATCTGCTTGGGTTTTAAAATCACATTTTGAATTTGAAATGCACTCCAACTTAGATTCAAAATTACTTTTGAATTTTCTGAACAACTTCAAATTTTACCAATATAAAAGTTGTTCCTTATGAAATTATCTACAACTTTGGTTTTAGTCATATATCAAAATTTGCTTAATTTTTGAACTACACAAAAGGGGGTAAAACTGATTTTGGAAATTCATTTCTAATTTGAAACCAATTCAAACAAGTTTTCCAAATTACTGTATATTTCCTTTAAGAACTTGCAAATCTATCTTAATAAAAGTTGTTTCTTTTAATCGTCTCTACAACTTTACTCAAAGGACCAAAGTCTAATTCTTTTTAGTTTTTGAAATCTAGTTTAAGTACTAAATTGAGAGTTTGAAAGATTTCAAATTTACTCAAACTTTTGTACAGAAACTTTGAAAACTTTAAATACCAAAGTTGTGCCTCTCAACAAGAGCTACAACTTTTCTTTTGAAATCATTTCGAAATTTAACTTACTTTTTGACTTATTGAAAAGGGGATAAAAGAGACATTGAAAACTAGGGATACTTTTACTTGACATATCATGTGATACAACACCACATTTATGCAACTGAAAGACCAGATTAGCGACTAGAGGGGGGTGAATGGGAGCCTCAAATTCAACTTGTGAATAGAATGGCCCATTGTCCCAGAAAATCACCCCAAAAGCAAAGACTCGAAGCGACCGAAGAGTTCACGACCTACGAGTGGGTGGATACCCTAGGAGATGTCCTAGTGGTACAGCGGAACTCCCGGAGAAACCCCAAAACCAACTGCTAAAGCCTCAGAGCAAAATAGCAAAGTCTGCAGATTCGCGGACTGTCCGGGGTCAGGGTCCCGGACTGTCCGCCGAACGCCGGACTGTCCGACACTAGGAGTCCGGACTGTCCGCCGGCAAAAGACCAGAAAACGGACTGTTCTGAAACAGTTCTGGTCAAGTCCCGGACTGTCCGCGGCTTTGTACCGCGGACTGTCCGCCGTTCACTCGACAGTGAACAGTCAGGGGGCTGCGCCTGACTGACTCGGCCAAAACCCGATGCGCGGACTGTCCGCCGTTCAGGTCGCGGACTGTCCGCGTCTGCACAGAGAACACGAAACTGCACGGGTTCAAAACCAAATCCGATTTGATCTCAACCAAAACGAAAGGGACTTCGATCAAACTCCTCCTAGATGTTCCTCTATGTATTGGGGTGCTAATCCTAAGAAATCATCGCACCAAACCAAGTCAATCAAGAGAAATCCAAAGATCACCAGAAAGGGGGAAAGAAAGAAGAACGAACGCGAAATCAACCCGGTCTATGGATTCGTGAGGTTAGGAGAGAAATCCTTCGGTAGAAAGAAGGGACTCACGACCAAGAACAAATTGATTCAAGTGGAATCGAAAATCATTTCATGAAGAGGGAGAACGAGGCAAATCCCCGGGAGATGAAAAACCAAAACGTAAAGAACACAAAACACAGGACACGATTCGATTCGATTTCAGCCGAAATTCCTCCACACGAGGAGACGACGAGAATACGGTCTCGTTTCCTCAAAAGATCCAAATACACAGAGGTATGATTCCCGTCTCTGCGGATCGCTTGCAGCAAGGTATGATTAGAACCTAATCGGGGGCTAGAGAGAGACTGCTCAGGAACAAATGACTGCAAGGATCGGGAGAGAGGAGGGGTGCCTCTCTTATTTATAGCCTAATACAATAATCCCCTTTCTACCCCTAGAATCAAGAGCGAAGCGGCCAACCCTAGGGGTATCCCGGTCCAACTCTGCTTGTTGATGATCCGACGGCCACGCGCCCATCTCATCCTTAGCTTTGCCTCGACGCAAGCCTCAGGATGCCGCCACGTGTCGCCCCGTCGACCGCCGCGCCTACCTCGCGGATAGCTGCGTAGCCGCGCCAGCCTGTCCACGCCGCCACGCGTCGACCGTCCTTTTTGCGGACCTCCCCCCTGGTTTTGAGGCCGAAACTGGGAAACCTGGGCCTTCCCCCGGTTTTGAGGCTGAAAACGGGAAACCTGTCCTCCGGCTGAGTTTTGTGGCCCAAACTCAGAAATCCGTGAGCCCCAGGTTTTGAGGCCCAAACCTAGAAACCGCCCACACCGAGTTTTGAGGCCCAAACTCGGAAACCGGCCACCCCGAGTTTTGAGGTCCAAACTCGGAAACCGTCGAGGGTAGCTTTTTGAGGCTCAACTACCGAACCCGTGCCGATGACGGGATGTGGTTCTCACACCCCGAGTTCCAGCACCGATGCCGGAGCATGTCCAGCCTCCACGCCGGGCACAGTGCATTCGCCATCCTTATCGGCCTCCCGCCAAGTGTCACGACGCCATAACCTTCGTCTCGACTCGGCCGATGCACCGCACATCCCCATGTGCTCTTGCTTGTCAACGCCACGTGCTAGCTAGCACAGCTGGTCCTCAGGTCTCCTGGTCCATCGGTCCAAGCTCCACGTCCGCCCTTCACCGCTCCCGGTCCGTCGGCACAGCATGTCCCTACTTGACCTTCACCTCACCTTAGACCACTACCCGAGCTCCACACCTGCACATCAACACAGCCAAGAGACATGTTGCCCGTTGATCGATCACTCATCACTCAGGAAGGGAACCACAAGGGCACATATCAACCTTGTGTTCGCAATCTCCCCCTTGATGAGTGCATCATCAACTCATAGTAACCGTAACCAAAATAAAAGGAAGCAGAATTGGGTAGAAGGAGAAAAACTCACTCGAGATGTCCAAAAGCCAGAGCAATGGCCGAAGAAGAACAACTCGAGATAAGCAAAGCTTGGTCCCCAAAGACATGGGCAACGGTTCGACACAACCAAGCAAAAGATCGGAGCAACAACGCAACAGAGAGCAAAACTCGATCAAAATCAGAGCACAAGACTTGGTTCCCAAAGACATGGGCAACGGCTCGACGCAACCAAGTCAGAAACAAGCTAGTCCTCAAGAAGAGGCAGAAAGGGCTCAACACCACTAGCTGAAAGCTCGATACCAAATAAAGACTGCATAAGAAGCAGCTACTGCTAGTCCCTCAAGATAGAGGCACAAAGGCTCAACACAACCAGCAGTAAGCCCGATACCAATCAAGAACCATCAAAACATGGTGAAGACAGCTAGTCCCTCAAGATAGAGGCACAGAGGCTCGACACAACTAGCTGAAATGATCGATATCAAATAAAAACTTACTCGGAGCAGGCAGAAAAACTCCCCCTCACTCAAAGAACTCCCCCTCAGCAAGTGAAGCATAAATTGCAAATTGACACCACCAGAAACATTCTCCCCCTTGGGGGCAAATTGCAATCAAAAGAGAGGGGAAAAAGACTCAAGTAAGTAAAACGGAGCTAGGCCATGCCTATCGGAGTCAAGCAAATGCAAGTTAGCAGCTTCAGGTATATACTCAAGAGAGTGAGAGAATGCTCTAAAGAGTGCTGATCCGACTACAAAGCAACATGCAAAAGTGAGAGCAAAGGCTCAAACTGATCACCGAATACAAGATATGAATACATAAGCCAAGTGAGCAGTTTTAAGCCGTTCAGAAAGGAGTTTCACCATCAAAATAGCACTAAACATGTATAGACTGGAAGTCAAACAAGTGCTAAACATGTATACAAGGTGAACTACCCCTAGCAAAGTTCAATCATCATGCTATAGAGTTAAACATAGACTTGTGTTTTCAGATTTTATCGGAGAATTTGCAGTGGTTATTAACACAAGTTTAAATTCAGCATATGATTGCGAGAGGTTGAAAGCTTGTCATTGCCTAACTTTTCAACCGTGGTAAGCCTATGCATATGCAATCAGAAGCTTAAAGCATCGGTTTCGGTCTTACACTACACGGCTCAAGTTTAACTCAAAGTGTTGTGAGAAACAGTCTCGATACCGTGATGTGTTGACAGAACAATCCCATCTCGATCTTTTCAATTCACTAAAACTTGGTTCATTTTAAGTAGAATATGAACAGTCCAAGCAAGTGAGAAACTCAGATAGAGACATAGCAACCTAGCATATATGAAATAGCACATGTAACCTCAACACATCATACACATGCTAGTTGCTAATCTCAATGGTGAACATGTATCAAGTTTAAAGTTCATTAAGCATGTTCATCGTTCTGAAAAATAGCTTAGCTCACAACATATATCAGTGATCAAGGAGAGCCTAAGCTACAAGCATCATCATATATCATCGAAGCATACAATAATCAGAGCATAAGTTCATTCTCAAGAATATAGACATGAAGCTTAAAAATGCAAGATGCACATATGATGAAGTTAGAATCAGAGCCAAAACAAAATCAAAAAGACTCAAGACCCAAAAACAAAAAAGATCAGAAAGTCAGTCTATGATACATAAAAAATGCTTCCCCCATCTAAAAGGGGAAACACACACCAAGCTCACCTCTCAACCTAGCAAAAGTTGAGAGATCCAAAGGCTTGGTGAAAATATCCGCAACCTGGTTATGGGTGTCTACATGCCTAAGATCAATGTCGCCTTTCTCATAGTGATCACGAAGAAAATGAAAGTGAACATCGATGTGTTTGGTCTTGGAGTGAAGAACAGGGTTCTTTGCTACACAAATGGCTGAAGTGCTGTCGCAAAGCAAAGGAACCCGAGTGAAATCTAGACCAAAATCATGCAATGTAGCAACCATCCATAAAAGCTGTGAAGCACAAGAAGCAGTGGCAACGTACTCGGCTTCTGTAGTAGACTGGGCTACGTTCGACTGTTTACGAGAAGACCACGAAACCAAAGAAGATCCAAGAAACTGACATGTCCCAGAAGTAGACTTACGCTCAAGCCGACAGCCGACAAAATCCACATCGGAATAACCACAAAGCGAGAGGTTCGAAGAGGAGGAATACCAAAGTCCGAACTCAGGAGTGTATCGGAGGTACCTCATGATGTGCTTGACCGCTTGATTGTGGGAAGTCCGAGGGGATGCCTGAAAACGAGCGCACAGACACACAGAAAACTGTATATCCGGCCTCGTTGCCGTCAGATACAGAAACGAGTCGATCATGCTTCTGTACTCCTTCTGGTCAACCGGCTCTCCGTCCTGGTCTGCGTCCATCGCAGCAGTCGTCGCCATGGGCGTCGTAAGAGGCTTGGCCTCGCCCATGTCGAACTTCTTCAGGATGTCCTTCATGTATTTGCCTTGATGCACGAACGTCCCATCTCGGGTTTGCTTGATTTGCAACCCGAGGAAGAAGGTCAACTCACCCATCATACTCATCTCAAACTCCCTGCTCATAGTATCTGCAAACTTGGCAACAAGTGCATGAGAGGAGCCACCAAAGATGATATCATCCATGTATATCTGGACTAACAGGGTATTGTTGACTTGCTTGAGGAGAAACAAAGTTCTATCGACCCATCCCAATTTAAAACCCTTGGAGAGTAAAAAGGTTTTCAAACGGTCATACCATTCTCTCGGGGCTTGTTTCAAACCATACAACGCTTTTGAAAGTTTATAAACATGGTTTGGAAACTTGGGATCCTCGAAACCAGGGGGTTGCCTAAAATAAACCTCTTCCTCTATATACCCATTCAAGAAGGCACTCTTGACATCCATCTGGTAAAGCTTAAAACGCTTCGAAGCAGCAAAGGCTAGACGGATTCTAATGGCTTTTAAACGGGCTACAGGGGCAAAGGTTTCCTCATAGTCTATCCCCTCTTTCTGGCAGAAACCCTGGGCTACTAGCCTAGCCTTGTTCCTCACTACCATCCCATCCTCACCCTCTTTGTTCTTGAAAACCCATTTGGTACCTATAGGGTGGCATTCTGGTGGAGGTGGAACTAGGGTCCAAACATGGTTTTGCTCAAAGTTTTCTAGCTCCTCATGCATGACATTGACCCAGTTAGTATCAGAAAGTGCGTGTCCAACATCTTTGGGCTCAAAAGAAGCAACGAATGCAGAATGAGCAAAGTGAGAGATTTCATATGCTCGCGACCGCGTGACTCGCTGGTCGATGCCGCCGATCATCTGCCGCGGGGGGTGAACTTGCTGAACGCTCCGGACCGCTTGCCTCGCCGAAGTCGCCTCCCCCTCGCCAGATGCTGTCGCTCCCTCAGGTGTAGCGGGTGCTCGCTGGAGAGGTGGCTCTAGAGGACCCCAAGAAGAAGACGTCGTGGGATCGGGTCCTCGTGCTGAAGTAGTCGTCGCAGGATCGACGGGGGCAGCCAGTGGAGTTGGCTCGAGTTCACCCCAATCGGCATTCTCCTGCTCCTCCTCCACAAAGATGGTCTCTCCCAGCTCCTGTTCTCCTGCAACATCAAGAGCAGAAGTAACACAAGGCATAGTCTCGTCGAATGTGACCTCGCAGGTCTCCACTATCCGGTTAGTCTCTAGGTTAAGAACTCGATAAGCACGTGAAGAAGAAGCATAACCAAGGAACACCCCATCAGCAGAGGGAGATTCGAATTTGTCCAAATTGCCTTGCTTCAGGATAAAGCACTTACATCCAAACACCCGAAAATGAGACACCTTGGGTACCTGTCCAAAACGCAACTCATAAGATGTTTTCTTCATGAAAGCCCAAAGAAAGATGCGATTTGAAACATGGCAAGCGGTGTTGATCGCCTCGGCCCAAAAACGCCTAGGAGTCCTATGTTCATCAAGCATCATCCTGGCCATCTCAACAAGGGTCCGGTTCTTGCGCTCAACAACACCGTTCTGCTGGGGGACATAAGGAGAAGAAAACTGAAGCTCGATTCCATTAGAAGAACAGAAAGAGGCAAACTAAGAGTTATCAAACTCAGTACCATTATCGCTACGAATAGCTCTAATAGTATCAGGGGAAACTCAGTTTTCAACCTTAAGATCAAATCACGAGCAAAAGGAAAAACTTCATCCTTACCCTCCATAAAGAACACCCAAGAGTACCTCGAAAAATCGTCAACGATCACTAGAACGTACCACTTCCCACCCGCCGAGCAAACCCAAGCTGGACCAACTGTGTACATGTGTAAAAGCTCACCGGGTCGCTTTGTCATCACCTGATTAACAGGTGGGTGAGAAGCAGCAACCATCTTCCCGTGACGACAAGGATGGCAAACAAGGTCCTTCTGAAACTTAAGCTTGGGCAATCCTTGGATTAGGCCAAGTGAGCTAAGTCTTGCAAGCAAGTCAAAACTCAAGTGACCGAGCCTCCTATGCCACTTCCACAAATCAGAAGAAGGACCAGCCATCAAACATCTAGCAGAGCCGAAAGAACGAGAAAAGTCGACTCTAAAAACATGGCCAAAAGGGATGATCCAACAAATAAGATCTCCTCGAGGGTCTAAAACACGACTCAAACCCTTCTTAAAGCACACTTCACAATCATCCTCAAGAAGTTGTGAAACAGAAAGCAAATTGTAATGCAAGTTAGAAACCAAAGCAACATCCTTGAGAACAAAGTTCTCATTGAGCCGAATAGCTCCATGAGAAACAACCTTACCTCTACTATTATCCCCGAAAGTGATGTACTCCTTGTGCATCACGGGGCTAAGGCTGGAGAACCATTCCTTCTTTCTGGTCATGTGGCGCGAACACCCGGAATCCATGAGCCACATGTTCTCCAACCGAAGTTCCTGCCTCAATAGAAAGGCAGGAAATGAGCATATGGCACAACACTGGGGTTAGTATACTGAGAAGGATACCAGTGTTGTGTCATAGGCCCAGAAAAAGTATTAGTAGCAACACCAAGTTGTCCTCGTCCCATGGGTGGATAGCGATCACCACCAACCTGAAAGGTGGTCCGCTATGGAACGAAAACCCTCCAAACTCACCACTATGTCCCATCTGAGCAAAGCGATCACCACCATACTGAAAAGGTGGTCCGCTTAGGGACTGAGCAGCAAAACCTCTTACACACCCGGCTCACAATCGTATAGAGGACGACCGGAACCGCGATGGCACGACCACCACCCCGTGGTCTCTGCCTGGGGCCTAGCTACCTGAGAGGGTGCACCTCCAGGCCTAGCGCCCTGCCTCTGAACTCCCCGACCCTCCCGACCTTGCACACCATGGAGAGGGTGGTGCCTGGCATGGTTGTTCAGCTCCAACTCCTTCCTAGTGTCTCTCTTCCTCCGAAAGCAAAACTCAGCTAGGTGACCCTCACGGTGACAATACTCGCACTCGAGCCTCACCACTTTCTTGGGTTGTTGGTTCCTAGGGTTGCGAGGGTTGTTCACTCTGGCTGGCTGCTTGCCTCTCGGAAGGGGATTACTAGAGACGTCAGCAAGGGTGTAAAGTGTGTTCCTAAGATGGTTAGGTTTGGGAACCCACACTTGCTTGTGAAGTGGAGTCTTCGGAGGTTCATCAAGGATGCCATCCTTGGTGATAAGCTTGGGAGGCTCAGGTGGGGTGATCTTGGTAAGCTTAGGGATAGCGGATGGCTTCTCACTAGGGCTCAATCCACTAAACTCACCGATCTTGCCAAAGCTACTAGCGCCCTTCCCACCTGAAGCAAAGCCTACTCCCGAACAATCAGTTCCCCTCTTGAACTGAGTGATCATCATGCCCAACTGCGGCTCACTGCATGACACCCAACTCAGGATGGACCAGAGGTATGTGTTTTCCTCCGCGGTTTGCATCCTGTCATGCCGACAGTTGGCGATCTCAAGCTCCAACCCCACGCATCGCTCACATGGAGCGGACAAGGTGCTAACTGAGCTGGCCTTCAAGGCTTCAGCAAGCTTGGCATTAACTCCTGCCAACTCAGTTCGCAAGCTAGGACAAAGCTTGCACGCACCCAGCAAAGAAGACCTTGCCTTCACTTCCTCCAGCTCCTTCTTCAGGGAGGGACACTCTTTGCAATCACCCACCAAGTCTAGCCAACTCTTCAGCTCATCATACACCTCAATCAAAGAGGCATACTTGGTTTGCAAGCTGGCAAAGTTTGTCATATGCATCGTGCACTCCTCACACTCCTCCGCATCGGTCACCTTCACCTCGGACCTAGCGAACTCAAGCTCCTTAAGCGCCTCATTCATCTTAGCCTTAAACTCGTTGCCTTCTCAGATAGCTCGCTTGAGTTGCTTGTCCTGACCGAGAACTATGTCGACAAGAGAATCACACTCACCGGTAAGACGATCGACAAGAGAAGAGTTTGATACCTCGGAAGCATCGTCGTCATCGTCGTCGTCGGTGTTGGCGTCCTTTGCCTGGCACTTGTGGTCCTCTTTGTCCAAGGCCATGGTGCAGAGGCCCTTGGAGCAGTGGCCGAAGAAGCAGAGTCCGTTGAAGCGTTCTTCTGTCTTGTGCTCGGACCCATCGTCGCTGGAGTCGCCGTCAGAGGTCTTCTCGCTGTCGCTGATGGTGGCGAGGATGGCACGCCGACTGGCATCAAAAGCCTTCTCCACGTCCTCTCAGCGATAGCTGCCCTTCTTCTTCTTCCCGCCCTTGTTCTCCGGCTTGCCCTTGCGCCTGGAGTTGCGGTTCTTGCCGAGGAAGCTCTTGTCGTTCTTGGGACAGTTCGCCATGAAGTGGTCTAGATCACCACACTTGTAGCAGCCCTCGCGTGCGCCACCACGCCAGCGATCCAGGCGGTTGTTGTGAAACCGCGAGAACTGGGTGATGACGAGGGCGAGCTCGTCGTCTCCAAATGCCTCCAACTGCTCCTCCAAGACTGTAAGCAAAGAAGACAAAGAAAACAGAGGAGGTGAAGCGTCAGCAGAGAAGGTCGATCCACCCGTGCCTGAGACCAAAGCCATGGAATGTGAAGATGGGTTCTTCAGCTTGGCCTGAGTCAGGTGATCGATCTCGGTGGACTTGAGCTTGTTGAACAGCTCGTCCACGGTGAGGGTGTCATAGGATGAAGACTCTATGATGGTCGACACCTTCACCTCCCATACCCTCCGATCCAGGGCGTATAGTAACTTGAGAGCCCTCTCATGATCGTCATAGGGTAGGTTAGCCCGATTGGCACGCATCTTGTTCACAATCGTTTGGATACGAGCGAACATGGCGTCAATCATCTCTCCCTCCAACTGAACAAAGTTCTCGTACTCTCGCATGTAGGTCTCAAAGAGTCTGGTCTTGACCTGAGCGGTCCCCTCGTGATAGCTCTGAAGCTTCACCCAGATCTCTCGTCCCGTCTCAAGCTCAGAGACACGCTCGAACTCAGGAAGTGAGATGCTGGCCAAAAGAGCATTACGAGCCTTGGAGTTGGCCTCGTGCTGGTCAATCTGGATCAGACCCACACGAGCTGCAAGGACTACGTACTCAGCATTCTCACATATCTCCCGGACAGAAGATCCGATGCTGTTGAGATAAGCACGCATCCGAATCTTCCAATAGGGATAGTTCGTCCCATCGAAATAGGGAGCCTTCCCGTTCCCTCGATCCATGTCGCCCTTAGGATCCGAAACCAATTAAGGTAGTGTAGATCCCTTAACCTGCTCTGATACCAATTGAAAGACCGGATTAGCGACCAGAGGGGGGGTGAATGGGAGCCTCAAATTCACCTTGTGAATAGAATGGCCCTTGTCCCAGAAAATCACCCCAAAAGCAAAGACTCAAAGAGACCGAAGAGTTCACGACCTACGACTGGGTGGATACCCTAGGAGATGTCCTAGTGGTACAGCGGAACTCCCGGAGACACCCCAAAACCAACTGCTAAAGCATCAGAGCAAAACAGCAAAGTCTGCAGATTCGCGGACTGTCCGGGGTCAGGGTGCCGGACTGTCCGCCGAACGCCGGACTGTCCGACACTAGGAGTCCGGACTGTCCGCCGGCAAAAGACCAGAAAACGGACTGTTCTGAAACAGTTCTGGTCAAGTCCTGGACTGTCCGCGGGTTTGTACCGCGGACTGTTCGCTGTTCACTCGACAGTGAACAGTCAGGGGGCTGCGCCTGACTGACTCGGCCAAAACCCGATGCGCGGACTGTCCGCCGTTCAGGTCGCGGACTGTCCGCGTCTGCACAGAGAACACGAAACTGCACGGGTTCAAAACCAAATCCGATTTTATCTCAACCAAAACGAAAGGGAGTTCGATCAAACTCCTCCCAGATGTTCCTCTATGTATTGGGGTGCTAATCCTAAGAAATCATCGCACCAAACCAAGTCAATCAAGAGAAATCCGAAGATCACCAGAAAGGGGGAAAGAACGAAGAACGAACGCGAAATCAACCCGGTCTATGGATTCGTGAGGTTAGGAGAGAAATCCTTCGGTAGAAAGAAGGGACTCATGACCAAGAACAAATTGATTCAAGTGGAATCGAAAATCATCTCATGAAGAGGGAGAACGAGGCAAATCCCCGGGAGATGAAAAACCAAAACGTGAAGAACACAAAACACAGGACACGATTCGATTCGATTTCAGCCGAAATTCCTCCACACGAGGAGACAACGAGAATACGGTCTCGTTTCCTCAAAAGATCCAAATACACAGAGGTATGATTCCCGTCTCTGTGGATCGCTTGCAGCGAGGTATGATTGGAACCTAAGCGGGGGCTAGAGACAGAGTGCTCAGGAACAAATGACTGCAAGGATCGCGAGAGAGGAGGGGTACCTCTCTTATTATAGCCTAATACAATAATCCTTTCTACCCCTACCCTAGATACAAGAGCGAAGCGGCCAAGCCTAGGGTTATCCCGGTCCAACTATGCTTGTTGATGATCCAACGGCCACGCGCCCATCTCATCCTTAGCTTCGCCTCGACGCAAGCCTCAGGATGCCGCCACGTGCCGCCCTTCAACCGCCGCGCCTACCTCGTGGATAGCTGCGCCGCCGCGCCAGCCTCTCCACGCCGCCACACGTCGACCGTCCTTTTTGCGGACCTCCCCCCGGTTTTGAGGCCGAAACTGGGAAACCTATGCCTTCCCCCAGTTTTGAGGCTGAAACCGGGAAACCTGTCCTCCGGCTGAGTTTTGTGGCCCAAACTCAGAAACCCGCGAGCCCCAGGTTTTGAGGCCCAAACCTGGAAACCGTCCACGCTGAGTTTTGAGGCCCAAACTCGGAAACCGGCCACCCCGAGTTTTGAGGCCCAAACTCGGAAACCGTCGAGGGTACCTTTTTGAGGCTCAGCTACCGATCCCGTGCCAATGACGGGATGTGGTTCGCACACCCCGAGTTCCTGCACCAATGCCGGAGCATATCCAGCCTCCACGCCGGGCACAATGCATTCGCCATCCTTTTCGGCCTCCCGCCAAGTGTCACGACGCCATCACCTTCCTCCAGACTCGGCCGATGCACCGCACATCCCCATGTGCTCTTGCTTGTCAACCCCACGTGCCAGCTACGACAGCTGGTCCTCAGGTCTCCTGGTCCATCGGTCCAAGCTCCACGTCCGCCCTTCACCGCTCCCGGTCCGTTGGCACGGCACGTCCCTACTTGACCTTCACCTCACCTTAGACCACTGCCCGAGCTCCACACCTGCACATCAACACAGCCAAGAGACATGTTGCCCGTTGATCGATCACTCATCACTCAGGAAGGGAACCACAAGGGCACATATCAACCTTGTGTTCGCAGCAACACTTATAACAACCATGGAAATCATCATACATGATCATACATACTCAAGTCAAATAAGTAAAGCATCACAATCATGCCTTAAACATGAAATGCTTATATGCCATGATGCTAGATGATTATGCCTACTAAACATATTAATTAGGATTTAATTTATTGCTTAACACCAGGGGTGTTACAGAAGGCTTGGCTATGCTCACAAGAATGCTTAGGAATCAAAATGTGTAAGAGTGAGTCCAAGTGAGCTGGCGAAGCCCCTTAAATAGGCCACTCAAGTCGGCCTAGCCGTTGGGCCAGAATCGAGACCATCGGATGCTCCAGATGGAGCCACGTGTCCCTCTTATATGAATTCAGGCCGCCTGATCCCAATGGTCATATTCCTTCGTGCCACGGTTAATGTGACATCGGACGTGCCAATGCCAGGCATCGAACGCTCCGATGCCACTGCATATTTTAGCTCAAATTGATGTCCCATCGGACGCGCCGGCACCCTTACATCGGACGCTCAACCCCTGCGTCCGATGACACAACAGAAAGGTTCCAGAATGCTCCCAAACACATCGGACGCGTCAGGAGAAACCTCATCGGACATGGGCCAGTGTCTGATGCTCCCTAGACAGTTTTTCCATGCCATGTCAATGACATCGGACTCCGCAACAGTATTTCCTCAGTGTCCATTGCCAGCGTCCGATGCTCCTTCAACTTCTGACAACAGCTAGGGTTGGCCATCAGACGCTCGGCCCAGCATCCGATGCTGCTACCAGCAACGTCTGATGCCCATATCTCAGCATCTTTCGCTTTCTAACTTCTACCCTTGCTTCCATGTGCCCACACGAAAGTGTTCCAACACTTGTGCACGTGTGTTAGCATTTTGCAAATCATTTTCCAAGGCTTTTGTTAGTCAGTCACTAGGTCTATAGCATCGATATGTTAGAGAACTCCTAGTGGCAATTGAACACCGCATAAGTCATGAATTATCTCCTCTGAATAGTACAGCTATGTATCATAAATGTGATCACACTCGCTAAGTGTCTTGATCACTGAAACAAAGAGCCCTATAGGTTATACCTTTGCCTTCAGGCCTCTTTGCTTCATCTGTTCTCTTGTTCATGTTAGAATGCGCAGCGGAATCCAGCCCAGCTCGCTATACCCACGAGCCGGTGCGGAAATAAATTGGATGCACCCCGGGTGCACCCTATGCCTATACACCCCCATGGTGGATGATTGACACGTGTCTACAAAATTAAATCCTACATCCAGCAAAATTCACAACAACTAAGTCCCCGCATGTTGTGGATAATTTTCTAAATTTATTCTCCACGCATGTTGTCTGGTGTCCGCATGATATTCTTTACCGCCATGTGTCAATCATCCATCATGGGGGTGCACAGGCATAGGATGCATCCGGGGTGCACCCAATTTAATTCCAGCCGGTGCCCCTCGATCCAAGGTCCACTGGAGCCCACAACATATAAGGCTTTGGGCCTAACTCAACCCAAAAGACTAGCCTGATAGGTGAGGGCTACCCCCGCCTTATATGTTATGCTCCTCCACCATCAATTACCGATGTGGGACTAAACCTAACAATCTCCCCCGTCACACATTGGACCCAACTCTTCACATCACACAACCCCGTGTGATCTTCGGAAGACATTTTACTAGGCCCCGAGTCCAACGCTCTATCACACACAACCTGTGTGACCTCCGAGACGTTAACGGGCTCCCCCGTCATATGTGACCCTTGAGATTTTTTAGGTTTTTACAACCAAGAGCTCTGATACCACTTGTTAGAGTGTGCAGCGGAATTCGGCCCAGCTTTCTATACCCACGAGTCAGCGCCCCTTGAGCCCATGTCCAACGGAGCTGACAACATATCCAGGCATTGAGCCTAACTCAACCCAAAAGACTAGCCTGATAGGTGAGGGCTACCCCCGACTTATATGTTATGCTCCCCCACCATCAATTACTGATGTGGGACTAAACCTAACAATCTCCCCCGTCACACATAGGACCCAACTCTTCATATCACATAACCCCGTGCGATCTCCGGAAGACATTTTACCAGGCCCCGAGTCCAACGCTCTATCACACATAACCCGTGTGACCTCCGAGACGTTAACGGGCTCTCCCGTCATATGTGACCCTTGAGATTTTTCAGGTTTTTACATTCAAGAGCTCCGATTTACATGGTCTATTTACACTGGCGGTTGTTTAAGTGAACCGCCTGTGGAAATCGATTTTCACAGGCGGTTCACAACTAACCGACTGTGCTGTTGTAGACCAGTTATATGTATATATTGTTAATTATAATTATTATATTATTAAATTAAATATATACATTAATATAGGAACATGCAATTATATTGTTAAATTAAATATATGCATATACATTAATATAGCAACATGCAATTTACATATTTCATACATACACTTATATACATCAAAGTTCGTCCTCACAAACATAGAGTTGCAAGTTTGCACATTACATACATCCAAGTTTGCATAGGTGGACTAATAACCATTCTGAGTTAGTTTTAGCATAGAAATCTCTTACCGCCAAACACGGAAAAAAATAGTGTGAATAGACACGAGCAATTTCTTTTCCAGCAGGAATTTTTTTCAAGAGGTCTAAGCTCTTGCTTATTATGAAATTTAGATATGGAAATGCAATCCTATGGATTACTTCTTTGTCTTTCCTTTTAACTAAAGGAAAGTATAGGGAAAAAATCATAAGGACATTGCCAATCTTCCAATCTAAGAGCAACTCCAAAAGAGTAGCTATTTAGGTTGTGGAATCCTATTTTAGGTATTTTGGAAGAATCAGGATTCCAACTGCTATTGTATCATGTGTTCCAAAATAATGAGCCTCGCCTCTTATACTTTTCGTTAGCCAAAGATAAAAAGCAAAAGTGTCTCTCCAGAGTGCGTACCAGATATAGAAAAGTTAGAAAGCAAAAAATTATACTAAACATTTTTTATTCAAATGATTCTCTAAATAATGATTTAGAGAGTCGGTTTTAGAAGTACCTTTTGAAAATCCTCTAGAGGGTCGGTCAACGAAATATGGTCAGCAGTCTACCGAGGGTATACCCTTGGTAGTAGATTCGTGTGATGGGGTACACGTGATCTGAAATCAGAAGGTAACAACCACAGAGACACATAATTTATACAGGTTCAGATTGTTAGTATGACGTAAAATCCTAGTCCTGTGTTCCGGTGGTTATATTGATATGAATAAACATAAGTTTTGAGAGGAGGTCCCTACCCACCTTATATAGATCAAGAGGTCGGGTTAAAGTCAATCAGATCTATTTCTAGTCAGCTTACATGGTAGGTATTTGTACGGAACATAATTCCTACATATATGACCAGATCTTTCTTCTCCTCCAAGGGTGCTTGACGCAACCATGTGGCACCGCCGAACCTAAGCCATGCGCCATACTTCAGGTTCTCTCATGGGCTGGGCCACCGTAAAGGACAAGGCCCATGTATTGTCGTGCGGGTACCTTGGGTTATACCCCTCACAGCTATCCTCGAGCACCTTGTATTGGTCTGAGCAGCCTATCTTGCAGCCGAGCAGTTGATCAGCCTAACTGACCAGGAAGCCTCGGATTCCACCAAATGTAACTTGTCTGACGGATGTAAGGTGCTCAGAGAATAATAACATTTTCTTCTTGATACATTATATACAATTATCCAGTAGCCTCTGAAATACAGAGGAATTGTTAATCCCCGGGTCTGATATTAGGTGGGGAACACACCTAGTGTCAAGGTCAAAAAACATAATAAGTACAAAAACCTATTCGGTAACTTAGCTACCGACCAGTCCCTAGTTTAACTAGAGATAACCATCGCGCCAAATTAAAGTTGCACCGAGTTAGCTGAGTGCATAGCTGGTTAGCAACTTATTTACTAACTAGTCCCATCTTAGCTGAAGGATTTTTAGGGTGTCTAGCTTAACTGTTTTCGTCATTTGTTCGAAGGAGTCCTGCGACGACTTAGACGTGAATACGACTAATCTGCAACCTAGTTGTGGACTAGTACCTAGCTTAGCTGGTGAAGGCTAGTGACATTCAGCTTCGCCATTACCCGTTTCGTGCTGACCGAAGTTCCCGTCGGTGGTGGTCCTTAATGACCACTTTCACCCGCCAACTTTCTACCGAAAAGGAGGAATAAACATCATTTCATGCACATATGCTTTTACCACTCACCTTTTGCCACATGTATTTGTGGGGGTATAGCTCTAAGGGCGATACATGGCCTAGACTACTCGGCTGATCTGGTCCATCAAACTAAGCAGATCCAGTGCATGGCTTAGGTCGGCGTGCGCCTTAGACTCTGTAACGGTTCCTTGTATAGTAAGGAATATCCTAACTGATATAGTAGATACGACTTGCCTTGTAATAGTGATCTTGTAATCAACCAGGATTAGATCAAACCGACTTGTAACCCTAGCCGTCGTGCTATATAAAGCGGGTAGGGACCCCCTCAAAGCAAGATCCCCATCTCAATAGAATCCACCAAAGACACATGACATAGGATATTATGCTAATTTGGTGGTCTGAACCTGTCTAAATCACTGTCCCTACTCTTATGTCACCATCTTGTTTGCCTCACGTGCACCTCCACCAATTTCATCTACTACCGTGGGCCATACCCTGAAGGACAAGACCCATGCATTGTCGTGCGGGTACCTAGGGTTATACCCCACCCTCCCAACATCTATTGTATCATGTGTTCCAAAATAATGGGTTAGGTATTTTGGACAAATGAGGAGTCTTATCCGGGGTTATACCCCACAACAGCTATTGTACCAGCTTCTTCTATTTTGGGTATTTTGGAGGAATCGGGAGTCCAACAACTATTATATCATGTGTTCTAAACTAACAAATTCCGCATCTCGTACTTCTTGCTAGTTAAAGATGAAAAGCGAGAATGACTCTCTAGAATATGTATAAGATATCAAAAACTATTAAAAAGTGAAAATATATAAAAAGTGAATTTTATTTAAATAATTCTCCAAATGACGATTTAGAGAGTGAGTCTTATAAATACTCTTGTAGATCCTAAATGGGGATCCATTGTAATAGGTCGAATCTATATATATACGAAGAAGACATGTAAACCAAAAGAAAGGAAGATCACTGTATTTTTCTTCACCTGTTGTTCCTCGTCCCTTTATTTTCATTTTGCTCGCTCTGTGCATAAGGCAACACATGTATGCCACGGTCCATGGACAAAAAGTAGCCACAATGAAACGTGTAGAAACAAAAAAAAAGAAAAATAGAGTGGTGATCTAAGAGAAACAATATGCACTTTCCAAAATAAACTTAGTACCACTACTAAAAACACTAGTACAGAGACATACTATACAGGCGGTTGAAAACCCATTTTCACAGGCGTTTTCTAGCACCGCCTGCGCTGGGGGCCAGTGAAAATAGAACAACAACACAGGCGGTTATTTGTGAACCGCCTGTGGAAATCGATTTCCACAGGCGGTTCACTTAAGAAACCGCCAGTGTAAATGGTCTATTTACACTGGCGGTTGTTTAAGTGAACCGCCTGTGGAAATCGATTTCAACAGGCGGTTCACAACTAACCGCCTGTGTTGTTGTAGACCAGTTATATATATATTGTTAATTATAATTATTATATTATTAAATTAAATATATACATTAATATAGGAACATGCAATTATATTGTTAAATTAAATATATGCATATACATTAATATAGCAACATGCATTTACATATTTCATACATACACTTATATACATCAAAGTTTCGTCCTCACAAACATAGAGTTGCAAGTTTGCACATTACATACATCCAAGTTTGCATAGGTGGTCTAATAACCATTCTGAGTTAGTTTTAGCCTAGAAATCTCTGTTAGCACTCGGTACTCTGGCTTCAATAATTCACTCTCATGATCATGATACCTCCCTTCCGTTGAAATGACGTGCTTCAATAGGAAAAGGCCCAGGTCCTCAACTATGTTGTACAAAGTACGTTCGGTGATGCGTTTTGCCTTGTCTTCCTTATATTCCTGCAAAGAAAGTTTATCAATGCCTTATATATTCCTGCATGTACATAGTTTGTCAATACTATGGTGGTCAATACTACATATACGACTATTACTTGTATTACCTTGGAAGGGTTGCTGACGTATCGACCAGTCTCTCTCATGTGCTCACACACGTAGTATCCACAGAGGACAGATCCAGGTGGTTGCTTGTGGCACTATATAATGGGAAAGTGAATATTTATACATGCAACCATGGTCCTATGTATAGTACATATATGCTTTGTATTTATAAGAGTAAATTTTCACCAACTTACCGGCCAGTCATATAAAACTTGCAATGGCTGCCCTTGAATATTGGACTCGCACTTTCCACCTTTTATCTTATAAACCTATATGCCCTATGATCTTGAATAGAAGAATCACTATGTTAATTTATTATACACAACTCTCAAAATACAAAAGTAAGAATGCATATCTCGACTTACAGCTCTAACATTTCAATGAATTTTGCATAGCTTGATGGCGGGTAATTTGCGGAGTCTAGTACCAGCACCCCTTCCGTCCCTAGGATAAATGAAAAGGCAGATCCAGTGGTCCCTGCACGAATCAAATCCATGATGCATTTGTGTATTGGAATCAAATTCATGATGCATCTATGGAAACTCACACTTACCCAAAGTGGTACGGGGCCACTACCGATTCCCTATGTTGATACTTGAGCAATGACATTCCAATGTAGAAGGCGTACTGGGATTCATACGCCAACTTCAACTTTGCGATTTTCTTGTCCCGTTCCTCACCTTCTAAGCCCAGTAAGTCTATGTTGTCATCTCCGATTCTGAAAGTGTGTCGTTCTTCGCATATATCAATTGGGTTCAGATAGCCAATCCTTTCATTGGCACAATAATTGAAATCTTGCCCATAATACAAACACTCTTGCTGATCATATAGCATTCTGCAAGGCACATGTGCAAGTCAGATATTCAACATTGATGCAACTATAATGCATTTTAAACTATGTAACACTTACAGTGCAAACGTTGTTACGATTTGTACGTCCAGTCTCTCGAGATTCATCATCAACCAAATGTCTTCAAAGTTAATGATGCACATATTATTTTCACTTAGAAATGCTTTTTAGGGGATACACACGTTGATGGTGTCGATGCCAACAGAAGCGGCTCTCATATACCAGTCATGCAACCTTTTTATATTGCTTGGAATATTTAAGAGTGTCTTCCGCTTGAGTAGAGGCCTTCCCAACACAAACTTTTTAGGGATAGACTTGTAATCTTCTGCAGTTGGGACCTTGATAGTGCAAGGAATTACCTTAGGCACTAGCTTCACTGACTTCTGAAGCTCAGACAACTCAACGACTTCTGAAGTGCATTTCTGTCCAATTCCTTTTAAAATTTTGGCTGTCCCAGCTATTTTATTCTTTGGCTCGTAGGCGAAAACCAACTTGGGTACCAGAAATTTCTTTTTGGGCGGTGGTGGTGGCTCCTTGCTTTGTGGCAGAGGATCTTCGGGTTGTGGGGAAGGTGGGGAACTCAATGGTGGTGTCTGTGGCAAAGGCGATGACTGTGGCGGGGATGGTGCTGACTGTGGCGGAGGAGACGACTGTGGCGGAGGTGGTGCTGACTGTGGTGGAGGTGATGACTGTGGCAGAGATGGTGCTGACTGTGGCGGAGGTGATGATTGTGGCAGAGATGGTGCTGACTTTGGCGGAGGTGATGATTGAGGGTCAGGAATAGACTGGTGAGGTGATGGTGGGTGGTCATGAAGAGGATCGGTACGTCCTGATGACTCCTGAGTGGGTTGCTCCATCAGCTGGACGTCCCACCTAGGCCAAAGGATGAAATTGTTTATAGCCTGTCCGAGTTTCTCAATGTCCTCTGGACCGGGGATGTCTAGAATCTCATCCTCATATCCTTGAACCACGATCGATACTTCTACCCTGCAGTAGTCTTCAGGAATGTCAGCTCCATGGTATTTGCGTCCTGGGATTGCTTTGCCCTTGGCTACTTCCCTTGTACGATGATTGTTAATGCCATATCTTATGACCAGGGAGCACGACATGGGACCAACAATGTCGTCAACCGGATAGTGAACCTTGTTTGCCGTAGACGCAACACTGCTTGGAATGTTGGTTGCACATTGTGACACCACTGGGACTAGCTGCATCTGGGGTGCCTGAACGCTAATCTGTTGATTTGAAACCGCACTCGCTAGTTTTTGCATCAACTCAGGAGGAGGATTTTCTAGAAATTTTGCCATCATCTCCGTGAACTCTTTCTTATCCTCTTGCTTTAAATAACTTGCCATTTCTTGCTTTCTTCGTATCAATCATGTTTCTTATACTCACCTTGCCACTGAGGGCCGAATCCATCCTTCCATCCCTCTTTGGATGAGATGCCCCGAACACGGCCAGGATGCTCAGGGTTACCGAGGCCCGCAGTAAGGATGTCCCTCTCCCTTCGTGGCTTGAATTTCCTTTCCTGTGTCTTGGCCGCCACCGCAAAGATGCTCTTTGTTGCTTCTTCAAACATTGGGTCATCAAAGGACACACCGCTCTCAGTTTCCTTTGGTTTTCGAGCAAGAATCCAATTTGCCAACCTTTCACCAACTTGCTCGGACAGCGCTGGCAACCCTGCCACCTTCTTCGCAGCCTCTTCTTGCCTCCATTTGGGAACCTGACGCTGGTAACCACCTATGCGGATACATGGGCGTATGCCGAGTCTCTGAGTGATGAGTGATTGTCAACTGGGATAATGCGCATGTTCTTTGGCTTGTGTTGTGCCGGTGTCGAGCACGGATACAGTGATTAGAGGCAAGGTGAAGGTCAAGTAGAGACGTGTCATGCCGATGGACCGAGTGTGGTGAAGGGCGGACGTGAGGCTTGGACTGAGGGACCGGTGGCCCGAGGATCAGCTGTGGTGGCTGACAGCCTGGGACAGCGACGAGCGAAGACTTGCGGGACATGGTGTATCTCGGGTCGAGGACCTGGGGACACGTGTCGGTGGACGGGGTGCACAGGCGGTGCATCCCCTCTACAGCTTCAGTTTGGTGGTTGAGCCACAGAAAAACTACCGAGTGGACGGTTTCCAGGTTTGGGCCTCAAAACCTGGGCGCTGATGGTTTCCGAGTTTGGGCCACAAAACTCGGGCTAAGGATGGTCTCCAGGTTTGGGCCTCAAAACCTGGGTGCTACGGGTTTGCTGAGTTTGGGCCACAAAACTCAGGCTACGGTTGGCTGGTTTCCCGGTTTGGGCCACAAAACCGGGGGTTGGTCGTGAAGGCTAGTTTCTCGGTTTGGGCCACAAAACCGGGGGTGTGACGTCCGGGAAAAGGACAAGCAGAGCGGTGGCGGCACGTGGCGGCAATCGGTGAGGTTGCGACGAGGCAACGCTACCAGATGTGCGGGCGTGGCCGTCGGATCCACCTACCACGAGTTGGTCCAGAATAACCTTAGGGTTTAGCTGGTTCGCTCTGGAAGTAGTTAGGGGTAGAGTGGGAATTAGGAATAGTTAGAATTAGGATAAGTAGGGGGAGACACCCACCTCCCCATCCATCTCAGTCACTTTGCTCTTTGCACCTAGGGTTTCCTGCTCTCCCAATCCCCTGCTGTAGCTAGCTGAGATCCGCAGAGAACCATCCCTCTGTGTACTGGAGATTTTGAGGATGTGAGGCCGTAACCTCATTGTTGTAGTGTGTGGTAGCCACACGGTTGCAGATTGATGACTTGATTCACGTTTTGGTTCGTGTTCTTCACATTCTTCGTTTCTCCGCTAATTGACCGTCACTCGATCTCCCTCTCTAGTGCGTCCTTGCGAAATCCGTTTGAATCAACTTGTTCTTTATATTGAGGAGGTCATTTCGACCAAAGGAATTCATCTAACTCCTCATGAACAAGTAGATCGGGTTGATTTTGTTTTCGTGGCGCTTTGTCGGTTCATTCTCCTCCCCCTTTGATTTCTCGGTGTTTGAGTTGATTTGAGCGGATGATTTCTTGGGGATAGTCTCCTAACTACCTCGTGATCATCTTCTCCAAGTTTGGGAACATGGGATTGAGTTTTGAGTCGGATTTGAGAGGATTCGTGAGAGGGGCGATCAAAATCGCCCTCTCTGTTCATCTGCGGACAGTCCGCCACTAGGGGCGCGGACAGTCCAGGGGTCAGGCTCCAGCAAGTTCAATGGCTGCGTGGCTCGGCTGGTTTGGTCCGGAGTGACCTGCGGACAGTCCGCCGGTCTAATTCGCGGACAGTCCGAGAGCCGACCAGGGGACTTTCAGCAACGTTGCTGTTTGGTCCATTTGGCCGGCGGACAGTCCGCCATCAAGTCGTGGACAGTCCGCAGTAGGGGCGGACAGTCCGGGACCCCAGGTCCGGACAGTCCGGGAATCGCCTGAAGCTTCCAGTTTTGTGCGTTTGCTCTCCCGGCTTCCTCACTTGGTTTTCGGATTTCTCGTTTGGCCTTGTAGTTGACCAAGGAACCTCTCTAGGTATCTTTGCTACTTGTTAGCATCGGTATTTGGGGATTTCTCGACGTAGTCGTCTATCTACGTTCGGGTCTCGGTTTTCAAGGGTCAAACTTGTGCCGGAGCTTTTGGAATTTGGTTCGCTATCGCTTTGTGGTGCCTTGCTGCGATCCTAGGGATCATCCACCCACTTCCAAGGGTCGTGGGCACCACGGTTTCGGTCGTAGCTTTCGGGGGTTGATCTTGGGACATTTGGCCAAAGTTTCGAGAGAAATTTTGTTGGCTCCCATTCACCCCCCCCCCTCTGGTCGCCTTGCTAGTGCTTTCTCGCTCCTTCAATTGGTATCGGAGCAGGTTAAGGATCTTCCACCTTAGCCGGTTCTAGATCCACAGAAGGCGACATGGATCGCGACATGGGCAAACCGCCATTTTTTGATGGGACGAACTATGCGTATTGGAAGATACGCTTGTTGGCCTATCTGCAGAGTTTGGGTGCTTCCATTTGGGATATTTGCAACTCTGCCGATTACGTTGTCTTGGCTGCACGTGTCTCTCAGCTTCAGATCGATGAGCACGATGCCAATAGCCGAGCCCGTAATGCTCTTTTCTCATGTTTGAGCATGAGTGAGTTTGATCGCGTTTCTCACCTCGCTATGGCTCGGGAGATTTGGGCTACCCTCATGCGTTTCCATGAGGGAACCTCTCAAGTCAAAACCCGTCTCTATGAGTCGTTCAAGCGAGAGTATGAGAACTTTCGACATATGCCTGGCGAGAGCATAGAAAGTTTATTCGCTCGCTTTCAGGTTATTGTCAACAGGACGAGGGCTAATAAGGAGTTTTTGTCTTACGATGGTCATGAGAGAACTTTATAGCTTTTGCATACTCTTGATCGATCGGTGTGGGATTCCAAAGTTCAGGCGATAATCGAATCACCTAACTATGAGACCCTCACGTGTGATGAGCTCTTCAGTAAGCTCAAGTTTAGTGAGATCGATGCCATGGCGAGGGCTTCTTATGAAAATCCTTCTAGCCCATCGATGGCTTTGAGTGCGGCGATCCCAACCACTTCATCGCCAATTGCCCGAAGAAGAACAAGCAGACCTTCGGCAAGGCAGATCATGGGCACAAGTACGACTCCGGCAAGCGCAAGCAGAAGTACGTCCCCACGAAGCACAAGCGGAAGGGCCGCTTCAATAAGGAGTACATCAAGACGAAGTACTTAGAGAAGGCCCAGGCTGAGCAGCGTGCATTCTTCACCACGCTCAGCGACGTCGACGACTCGGACGACGACTCCGCTTCTTCAAGCGATGACGAGTTCAAGAAGAAGAAGAGGATCGAGGACAAGCTCAATGGCCTCTGCTTCTTCGCTGACGACGAAGGCTTCTGCACCATGGCCCTTGGCAAGGAGGTCGACGACGAGCTGGTGGACACTCCTCGGAACGACGACGACACCTCCCAGGTATCTCAGACCCCCGATGAGCTTTCTGCTGAGGTCGAGAAGCTTACTGCCGCCTTGCTTAGTCAAGACAAGTTGCTTAGGCGTGCTGCTAGAGAGCGCAAGGAGTTTAGGCAGAAGTGGGAGGACACGGTGAGGGAACTTGAGTTTGCTAAGTCCACCGTGGTCATTTCTGAGGAGGTGGAGTGTGAGATGTGCACCAAGCACATGACTGACCTTCTCACTTTGAGAGGTAAGTATGCTGCGTTGGTAGGAGAGGTGGATGAGCTGAAGGCCAGACCCTCGCTGTTGGTGCGTGCAAGACTTGTCCTGTCTTGCAATCTGAGTTGGCAGAGAAGAATGCCAAGATTGTGTCTCTTGAAGAGGCCAACTCAGGTAGCACATGTGTGGCTAGGTGTGTTCTTTGTGAGGGTTTGGAGATGGAGATCGCAAACGTGAAGCATGACAAGATGCAAACCGAGGAAGAAAACACATACCTTCGGACCATCTTGTCATGGGTGTCTAGTGGTGAGCCACAGCTCGGGATGATGATCTCTCAATTCAAGCGAGCTGCTGGAGGTCCCGGTGTAGGTTTTGCTCTGGGTGTTGATGGTTCATCTTTTGGGAAGATTGGAGAGTCGTGTGGTCTTAACCCATGTGAGAAGCCCAACTCCACCACTACTCCCAAGCTTACCAAGATTCCACCCAAAGAGCCTCTCAAGCCTAACACCAAGGATGGGGTCTTGTTTGAGCCTCCAAGCGCTCCACCCAAGAAACAATCATGGGCTCCCAAACCAAACCACCTCAAGAACAAGCTGGACACCATGCCACCTATCCAGGAGGAGCTTATGCCACAGAAGGGTAAAGTGATCCACACCCACCACCGTGAGTACCAACAACCCCCTTTGAGAGCGGTGAGGTACCATTGTGAGCATTGTGGGAGAGATGGACACTTGAGTGAGTTCTGTTTTCGGCGCAAGAGGGAGGCGCGCCGTGCTAGGGAGATGAACAATGCGGACATGTACCATCCTTTCCATGATGTACATGCGTCGAATGTTCAGAGGCGTGCTGCTAGGCCCAGAGGTCCAGAACCTCAAGTTCCCAGGCCTAGGCAGCGGAGTGGACGTCCCCGGCGGGAGCCTGCAGTTGTAGGTTATGCACCCCGTGGCGGTGGCTTTGTTGTTGAGCGTTTTCCCCCACCGCGTTTTGAGTATCGCGATGGACGCTCTTCCCTTAGCGGACCACGTTTTCTCAACGTGGTGATCGCTTCCCCGTAGGCGTGCTAGGAATGGTTTTTCTACTAACCGTTCTTTTGAGCAGCCGACCCAACACTGGTATTCTCCTTACTTCACTAACCCCAGTGTTGGACCGTATGCTCACCCTATGTCTTTTTATTGATGTAGGTAAAACGATTGGAGAACGTTTGGTTGGTGGATTCCGGTTGCTCGAGGCACATGACCGGAAATGCCAAGAGTGGTTCTCCAGTCTTAGTCCAGTGTCGTCGGAAGCGAGTTATCACCTTCGGCGACAATAGCAAAGGTAAACTGTTGTCTCGTGGGTCGGTGCGAGTTAATGAGCACTTTGTGTTGCGCGATGTTGCTCTGTTTCTAAACTTGATTTTAACCTTCTTTCTGTTTCAAACTTTTTGATGATGACTATGAGATTCATTTTAAAACGAATATCAGTCGTATTTGGGATCCTCAGGGCAATCTTGTTTGTGTGATTTCGCCTTTGGTAAAGTCTTTCGTGCCGATTTCTCGGAGTCGTTTTGGCATTTCTTTGTTGTCTTTGGCTGGACCTTCCTCCTCTGATCTTGGAAATGAAAGGAGACTTGGTCACCTGAGCTTCGACTTGCTTGCAAGACTTAGTTCACTTGGCTAATCCGAGGATTGCCCAAGTTCCATGGAGAAGGATCTTGTTGCCCCTTCTTGTAGACATGGGAAGATGGTTGCCGTTCCCCACCATCCAGTGACTCAGGTCATGACTAAGCGCCCTGGAGAAGCTTTGCCATGGACCTGTTGGTCGGCTCGGGGAGCTCGGTTGGGGGGGAAGTGGTATGTGTTTATTGTTGTTGACAATTTTTTGAGATATTCGTGGGTCTTCTTTTTAGCTGAGAGGACCGAGACTTTCTCCTTTGCTCGCAATCTGATTTGCATCTTCAGAATGAGTTCCTTTGAACCGATGCGAGCAATTAGGAGTGATAATGGTTCCGAATTCAAGAATTGGATTTGAGAGTTTTGTAACTCTTTGGGTTTAGAGCATCAGTTTTCTTCCCCCTACCACACGACTCAGAATGGTGTTGTAGTGAGAGGAAAATCGGACATTGTAGAGATGGCCAGGATGATGCTCGATGAGCATAGGACTCCTAGGCGATATTTGGGCCGAAGCTATGAGCACTGCATGCTATATTTCCAATCGCATTTTTCTCCGAGCTTTCTTGAGGAGACTTCTTATGATTGCGTTTTGAAAACTGCCCAAGGTGAGTTACTTTTCGAGTTTTGGGTTGCCATTGTTTTATACTCAAAAAGGGCAACTTGGACAAGTTTGAGTCTCGTTCTTCTGACGGTGTGTTTTTGGGTTATGGCACTCATACTCGAGCTTATCGGTACTAACCTTGACACTAACCGAGTCATGGAGACATCTGATGTCACCTTCACGACGAGACCATGGTTTGTCCTTCTTCTCGTTTTGAGCGAGCAGGTGATCATGAGGTAGGTGAGCCTCTTTTGATGACGAGGACGAGGGTGCTGAAGGTATGGATGATCCAGCACCCCCTCCACCTGCTGTGCCGCAAGGAGCGGCTTACTACGACGACTCAGGCCCCGACAGTCTTCTTCCTAGGGCCGTGGGATCCGCCACCCCCGAGCGGTAC
This sequence comes from Coix lacryma-jobi var. lacryma-jobi, assembly GCA_009763385.1. Taxonomy (NCBI): domain Eukaryota; kingdom Viridiplantae; phylum Streptophyta; class Magnoliopsida; order Poales; family Poaceae; genus Coix; species Coix lacryma-jobi. The sequence continues at coordinate 59,822,224 of CM019829.1, forward strand.
CTTTTGTACCCGGGGAGGCACCAGCTGCTGTTGAGGGGGAGGCCACTTCTGCACGGGAGGCGCCACGACACTCCCAGCGCCAACACCCCCCTCAGCAGATGATCGGCAACATTGACGAACGTGTCACTCGGTCCAGGTCCAGATCTCTCACTTTGCTCATTCTGCTTTTGTTGCTAATTTTGAGCCCCGAGATGTTGGGACACGCTTTGACGGAATCTGGATTGGGTCAATGCCATGCATGAGGAAGTAGAGAACTTTGAGCGAAAAATTGGTTTGGGTTCTAGTTCCACTCTCCAGAGGAGGGACTTTTGCTCTGTAGCTCGTCTGTATGGAGGCTATTAGGAACTCTTGGCATTGTGAGCATCCAAAGGTTTCAAAACTTTTTCAATGGATGTCAAGAGTGCCTTCTTAAATGGGCTACATAGAAGAAGAGGTCTATGTTGAAACAACCCTTCGGTTTTGAAAATCCCAAGTTTCCAAACCATGTTTCAACTCCACAAAGCTTTATATGGTTTGAAACAAGCCCCTAGAGCCTGGTATGATAGGTTGAAAACCTTTTTGCTTGCTAAGGGTTTTAAAATGGGATGTGTGGATAAAACGCTCTTTCTCCTCAAGCAAGGCAAGACACACTCTTGGTCCAGATTTACGTGATGAACATTTTTCGGTGGTTCTTCTCACGCTTTGGTTGCCAGTGCAGATACTATGAGCAGGGATTTCGAGATGAGATGATGGGCGAGCTGACTTTCTTTCTCGGATGGCAAATTAAGCAATCCCGAGAACTTGCTGAAGAGGTTCAATCTGGGTGAGGCCAAGTCTCTTCCAACACCCATGTCGACCACGACGGCCCTGGATGCGGACAAGGATGGAGAAGCTGTGGACCAGAAGGAGTACCGAAGCATGATTGGGTCGCTGCTCTACTTGACGGCGACACGTCCGGACATCCAGTTCGCGGTGTGCCTGTGCGCACGCTTTCAGGCGTCGCCGCGCACTTCTCACAGTCAGGCGGTCAAGCGCATTTTCAGGTTCCTTCGGTTTCTCACCTGAGTTCGGGATTTGGTATTCAGCTTCCTCCACCCTCTCCCTTTGTGGTTATTCCGATGCCGATTTTGCTGGTTGTCGCATTGAGCGCAAGTCCACTTCTGGGACTTGCCAATTTATTGGTTCTTCTCTTGTTCGTGTGGTCTTCTCGCAAGCAGTCTAGTGTCGCCCAGTCTACCACGAGGCTGAGTATGTTGCTGCGGCTAGCTGCTGTTCCCAGTTACTCTGGATGATGGCCAGTTTGCGTGATTTTTGTCTGAGCTTTCTCGCGTTCCTTTGCTTTGTTGACAGCACGAGTGCTATTAGCGTTGCTAGAACCCCGTGCTGCACTCGAAGACCAAACACATTGATGTGCGCTTTCATTTCTTGCGAGACCACTATGAGAAAGGGGATATCGATCTTCGCATGGTCGGTACTCATCACCAGTTGGCTGATATTTTCACCAAGCCTTGGACCAATCAACTTTAATCGGTTGAGGGTTGAGCTTGGTGTGTGTTTCCCCTTTTAGATGGGGAAAATTTTGGATCTTGTATCATAGACTGACTATTTCTCGTTTGCTTGGTTTTCCTTGCATTTCAGCATACGCTTTTACATTCTGAGCTTCATGTATAAATCTTTAGAATGTGATTATGCTCTTTGTAGTATGCTCCGATGCTTCTGTTGATGCTTGTAGCTTATGCTCCTTCGATCACTAATACATGTTGTGAGCTGAGCTATTGTGAATGGTGTGACCTGCTTAACAAACTTAAACATGAAAATGTTGACCATTGAGATATGCAACTAGCATGTGTAGGGGTTGTTGAATTCACTCGTGCTTTTCATATATGCTAGGTTGCTATATCTAGTTCTGAGTCTGTCACTTGCTTGGTGTGTTCATATTCTGTCAATAAAATCTGAACCAAGTTTTAAGTGAATTGAAAAGATCGAGATGGGATTGCTTGTCAACACATCACAGTTTCGAGACTGTTTCTCGTGCACTTTGAGTTAAACTTGAGTTGTGAAGTGTATGACCAAAACTGTTGCTTTAAGCTTCTGATTGCTTCTGCATAGGCTTTGCACAGTTGAAAGTTAGGCAATGACAAGCTTTCAACCTCTCGCAATCACATGCCGAATTTTAACTGTGTAATCTTAACCGCTGCAACTCCGATAAAATTTGGATACAAAGACTATGTTTCAGTCTAAGCATGATGATTGAACTGTGCTAGGGGTAGTTCACCTTATATACATGTTAGCACTTGACTGATTTCCTGTCTATACATGTTTTGTGCTATTTCGATGGTGAATACCTTTTTGGCTAAAAACTGCTCACTTTGCTCATATGTTCATAATTCATATTTGGTGATCAGTTTGAGCCTTTGCTAGCTATATGTTTCTAGTGAATCGTTGGAGCTATATGTTTAGAGCATCTTTGCATTTTCTTGACTATATTCCTGAAGCTGCTAACTTGCACTATGACTCATATGCATTTTGGAAGGGGGGAACTTCTCTTGTTGGCACTTTTTGATGGGGCATTTTCTAAGGGGGAGAAAATTGCTTTCGGTTCCTTTTACTTAATGGTGCATTTTAAACTAAGGGGGAGAATTTGACAAATCATGCCTCCCATGTTCAACTAAGGGGAGAGGAAGTTGTGTGCACCATGCAGGGGGAGTTGCTCGGTAAATTTTGAAACTTCCAATTGGTTCGGAGCACTTCGCTAGTTGTGTTGAGCCTTTGCCTCTATCTTGAGGGACTAGCAGTCGCATCTTTGCTTCAGTTGGGTTCAGATGGTATCGAGTTTTTCAGTTGATGTCAAGCTTTTTCTTGCTAGTTGCGTTGAGCCTCTGTGCCTCTGTCTTGAGGGACTAGCATTTTGCTTTGTTGATTTTTCAATTGGTATCTGCTAGCCGGTTGTTGAGCCTATTCTACCTCTTCTTGAGGGCTAGCTTTGCTTTGCTTGGTCGCGTCGAGCCGTTGCCCACGTCTTGGGGACCAAGTTGTCTTGCTCTTTCCACTTGACTTCTCGGTTTGCTATGCTTTTAGGTCATTTTGGTGAGTTTCTCTTCTCCTTCTTCCTTCTTCTATTTCCATTATGATTTGTGTTAGTTAACAATGCACTCATCAAGGGGGAGATTGCGATACATGGGCGTATGCCGAGTCTCTAAGTGATGAGTGATTGCCAACTGGGATAATGCATGTTATTTGGCTTGTTTGTGCAGGTGTCGAGCACGGATACTGTGATCAGAGGGCAAGGTGAAGGTCAAGTAGAGACGTGCCGTGCCGATGGACGAGAGTGGTGAAGGGCGGACGTGAGGCTTGGACTGAGGGACCGGTGGCCCGAGGATCAGCTATGGTGGCTGACAGCCTGGACAGCGACGAGCGAAGTCTTGCGGGACATGGTGTTCTCGGGTCGAGGACCTAGGGACACGTGTCGGTGGACGGGGTGCATAGGCGGTGCATCCCCTCTACAGCTTCGGTTTGGTGGTTGAGCCACAGAAAAACCACCGAGTGGACGGTTTCCAGGTTTGGGCCTCAAAACTGGGCGCTGATGGTTTCCGAGTTTGGGCCACAAAACTCGGGCTGAGGACGGTTTCCAGTTTGGGCCTCAAAACCTGGGTGGTGCTGCGGGTTTGCTGAGTTTGGGCCACAAAACTCAGGCTCGGTCGTGGCTGGTTTCCCGATTTGGGCCTCAAAACCGGGGTTGGTCGTGAAGGTTGTTTCCCGGTTTGGGCCACAAAACCGGGGGTGCGGATCATCCGGAAAAGGACAAGCAGAGCGGTGGCGGCACGTGGCGGTAATCGGTGAGGTTGCGTTGAGGCAACGCTACCAGATGTGCGGGTGTGGCCGTCGGATCCACATACCACGAGTTGGTCCAGAATAACCTTAGGGTTTAGCTGGTTCGCTCTGTAAGTAGTTAGGGTAGTAGAGTGGGAATTAGGAATAGTTAGAATTAGGATAAGTAGGGGGAGACACCCACCTCCCCATCTATCTCAGTCATTTTGCTCTTTGCACCTAGGGTTTCCTGCTCTCCCAATCCCCTGCTGTAGCTAGCTGAGATCCGCAGAGAAACCATACCTGTGTGTACTGGAGATTTTTAAGAAGTGAGGCCGTAACCTCACTGTTGTAGCATGTGGTAGCCACACGGTTGCAGATCGATGCCTTGATTCGCGTTTTGGTTCGTGTTCTTCGCGTTCTTCGTTTTCTCCGCGATTTTCCCGTCACTCGATCTCCCTCTCTAGTGCGTCCTTGCGAAATCTGTTTGAAATCAACTTGTTCTTTATATTGAGGAGGTCATTTCGACCAAAGGAATTCATCTAACTCCTCATGAACAAGTAGATCGGGTTGATTTCGTTTTCGTGGCACTTTGTCGGTTCATTCTCCTCCCCCTTTGATTTCCCGGTGTTTGAGTTGATTTGAGCGGATGATTTCTTGGGGATAGTCTCCTAACTACCTCGTGATCATCTTCTCCAAGTTGGGAACGTGGGATTGAGTTTGATTCGGATTTGAGAGGATTCGTGAGAGGGGCGATCAAAATCGCCCTCTCTATTCATCCGCGGACAGTCCGCCACTAGGGGCGGAACAGTTCGGGGGTCGGGCTCCAGCCTGTTCAGTGGCTGCGCGGCTCGGCTGGTTTGGTCCGGAGTGACCTGCGGACAGTCCGCCGGGTCGAACTCGCGGACAGTCCGGGGAGCCGACCAGGGGACTTTCAGCAACGTTGCTGTTTGGTCCATTTGGCGGCAGACATTCCGCCATCAAGTCGGGACAGTCCGCAGTAGGGCGGACAGTCCGGGACCCCAGGTCCGGACAGTCCGGGAATCGCCTGAAGCTTCCGTTTTGTGTGTTTGCTCTCCCGGCTTCCCGTGGTTTTGGGATTCTCGTTTGGCCTTGTAGTTGACCAAGGAACCTCTCTAGGTATCTTTGCTACTGTTAGCATCGGTATTGGGGATTTCTCGACGTAGCCGTCTATCTACGTTCGGGACTCGGTTTTCAAGGGTCGAACTTGTGCCGGAGCTTTTGGTATTGGTTCGCTATCGCTTGGTGGTGCCTCGTTGTGATCCTAGGGGTCATCCACCCTCTTCCAAGGGTCGTGGGCACACCACGGTTTCGGTCGTAGCTTTCGGGGGTGATCTTGGGACATTTGGCCAAAGTTTCGAGAGAAATTTTGTTGGGCTCCCATTCACCCCCCCCTCTGGTCGCCTTGCTAGTGCTTTCTCGGTCCTTCAATTGGTATCGGAGCAAGTTAAGGATCTTCCACCTTAGCCGGTACCAGATCCACAGAAGGCAACATGGATCACGGCGTGGGCAAACCGCCGTTTTTCGATGGGACGAACTATGCGTATTGGAAGATACGCATGTCGGCCTATCTGCAGAGTTTGGGTGCTTCCATTTGGGATATTTGCAACTCTTCCGAATACGTTGTCTTGGCTGCACGTGTCTCTCAGCTTCAGATCAATGAGCACGATGCCAATAGCCGAGCCCGTAATGTCTTCTCATGTTTGAGCATGAGTGAGTTTGATCGCATTTCTCACCTCGCTACGGCTCGGGGGAGATTTGGGCTACCCTCATGCGTTTCCATGAGGGAACCTCTCAAGTCAAAAAACCCGTCTCTATGAGTCATTCAAGCGAGAGTATGAGAACTTTCGACATATGCCTAGCGAGAGCATAGGAAGTGTATTCGCTCGCTTTCAGGTGATTGTCAACAGGATGAGGGCTAATAAGGAGTTGTTGCCTTTCGATGATCATGAGAGAGCTTTGAAGCTTTTGCATACTCTTGATCGATCGGTGTGGGATTCCAAAGTTCAGGCAATCATCGAATCACCTAACTATGAGACCCTCACGTGCGATGAGCTCTTCAGTAAGCTCAAGTCCAGTGAGATCGATGCCATGGCGAGGGCTTCTTATGAAAATCCTTCTGGCCCATCGATGGCTTTGCTTTCTGGCTCTTCTGCTAACCCCTATGGAGGTTTTGCACTCTCTTCTCTCTTTTCTATCACAGAGGAGCAGCTGGAGTCTTTGGGGGATGACGAGTTGGCTATGCTAGCCAACCGGTTCTCGCGGTTCCACAACAACCGCATGAAACCGTCGCCGCGAGGAGGACGCTCAGGATGCTTTGAGTGCGGCGACCCCAACCACTTCATCGCCAATTGCCTGAAGAAGAACAAGCAGACCTTCGGCAAGGCGGATCATGGGAACAAGTACGACTCTGGCAAGCGCAAGGAGAAGTACATCCCCGCGAAGCACAAGCGGAAGGGCGGCTTCAACAAGGAGTACATCAAGATGAAGTACTTAGAGAAGGCCCAGGCTGAGCAGCGTGCATTCTTTGCCACGCTTAGCGACATCGATGACTCGGACGACGACTCCGCTTCTTCAAGCGACAACGAGTCCGAGAAGAAGAAGAGGATCGAGGACAAGCTCAACGACCTCTGCTTCTTCGCCGACGATGAAGGCTTCTGCACCATGGCCCTCGGCAAGGAGGTCGACGGCGAGCTGGTGGACACTCCTTGGAACGACGACGACGACGACGACACCTCCTAGGTATCTCAGACCCCCGACGAGCTTTCTGCTGGGGTCGAGAAGCTTACTGTCGCCTTGCTTAGTCAGGACAAGTTGCTTAGGCATGCTGCTAGAGAGCGCAAGGAGTTTAGGCAGAAGTGGGAGGACACGGTGAGGGAACTTGAGTTTGCTTAGTCCACCGTGGTCATTTCTGAGGAGGTGGAGTGTGAGATGTGCACCAAGCACATGATTGACCTTCTCACTTTGAGAGGTAAGTATGTTGCGTTGGTAGGAGAGGTGGATGAGCTGAAGGCTAGACCCTCGCTGTTGGGTGCGTGCAAGACTTGTCCTGTCTTGCAATCTGAGTTGGCAGAGAAGAATGCCAAGATTGTGTCTCTTGAAGAGGCCAACTCAAGTAGCACATGGTGGCTAGGTGTGTTCTTTGTGAGGGTTTGGAGATGGAGATCACAAACGTGAAGCATGACAAGATGCAAACCGAGAAAGAAAACACATACCTTCGGACCATCTTGTCATGGGTGTCTAGTGGTGAGCCACAGCTCGGGATGATGATCTCTCAATTCAAGCGAGCTGCTGGATGGAGGTCCCGGTGTAGGTTTTGCTCGGGGTGTTGATGGTTCATCTTTTGGGAAGAATGGAGAGTCGAGTGGTCTTAACCCATGTGAGAAGCCCAACTCCACCACTACTCCCAAGCTTACCAAGATTCCACCCAAAGAGCCACTCAAGCCTAACACCAAGGATGGGGTCTTTGTTGAGCCTCCAAGAGCTCCACCCAAGAAACATCATGGGCTCCCAAACCAAACCACCTCAAGAACAAGCTGGACACCATGCCACCTATCCAGGAGGAGCTTATGCCACAGAAGGGTAAAGTGATCCACACCCACCACCGTGAGTACCAACAACCCCCTTGAGAGCGGTGGTGGGGTACCATTGTGAGCATTGTGGGAGAGATGGACACTTGAGTGAGTTTGTTTTTCAGCGCAAGAGGGGGCGCGCCGTGCTAGGGAGATGAACAATGCGGACATGTACCATCCTTTCCATGATGTACATGCGACGAATGTTCAGAGGCGTGCTGCTAGGCCCAGAGGTCCAGAACCTCAAGTTCCTAGGCCTAGGCAGCGGAGAGGACGTGCCCGGCGGGAGCCTACGGTTGTAGGCTATGCACCCCGTGGCGGTGGCTTTGTTGTTGAGCGTTTTCCCCCACCATGTTTTGAGTATCGCGATGGACGCTCTTCCCTTAGTGGACCACGTTTTCCTCAACCTGGTGATCGCTTCCCCCGTAGGCGTGCTAGGAATGGTTTTTCTACTAACCGTTCTTTTGAGCAGCCGGCCCAACACTGGTATTCTCCTTACTTCACTAACCCCAGTGTTGGGCCGTATGCTCACCCTATGTCTTTTTATTGATGTAGGTAAAACGATTGGAGAACGTTTGGTTGGTGGATTCCCGGTTGTGAGGCACATGACCGGAACGCCGAAACGCCAAGTGGTTCTCCAGTCTTAGCCCAGTCGCCGGAAAGGAGTTTATCACATTCGGCGACAATAGCAAAGGTAAAGTGTTGTCTCGTGGATCGGTGCGAGTTAATGAACACTTTGTGTTGCGCGATGTTGCTCTTGTTTCTAACTTGCATTTTAACCTTCTTTCTGTTTCGCAACTTTTTGATGATGACTATGAGATTCGTTTTAAACCGAATCTCAGTCGCATTTTGGACCCTCAGGGCAATCTTGTTTGTGTGATTTCGCCCTTTGGTAAAGTCTTTCGTGCGGATTTCTCGGAATCGTTTGGCATTTCTCGTTGTCTTTTGGTTGGACCTTCCTCCTCTGATCTTTGGAAATGGCATAGGAGACTTGGTCACCTGAACTTCGACTTGCTTGCAAGACTTAGTTCACTTGGCCTAATCTGAGGACTGCCCAACTTGTCCATGGAGAAGGATCTTGTTTGCCATTCTTGTAGACATGGGAAGATGGTTGCCGCTCCCCACCATCCAGTGACTCAGGTCATGACTAAGCGCCCTGGAGAGCTTTTGCACATGGACCTTGTGGTCCGGCTCGGGTGAGCTCGGTTGGGGGGAAGTGGTATGTGCTTGTTGTTTTGACGATCTTTCGAGATATTCGGGGTTCTCTTTTTAGCTGAGAAGACCAAGACTTTCTCTTTGCTCGCAATCTGATTTTGCGTCTTCAGAATGAGTTCCCTTTGAACTCGATGCGAGCTATTAGGAGTGATAATGGTTCTGAATTCAAGAATTCGGATTTTGAGGAGTTTTGTAACTCTTTGGGTTTAGAGCATCAGTTTTCTTCCCCCTACACACCGCCTCAGAATGGTGTTGTAGAGAGGAAAAATCGGACCCTTGTAGAGATGACCAGGACGATGCTCGATGAGCATAGGACTCCTAGGCGATATTGGGCCGAAGCTATGAGCACTGCATGCTATATTTCCAATCGCATTTTCTCCGAGCTTTCTTGAAGAAGACTTCTTATGAGTTGCGTTTTGGAAATTGCCCAAGGTGAGTTACTTTCGAGTTTTTGGTTGCCATTGTTTTATACTCAAAAAGGGCAACTTGGACAAGTTTGAGTCTCATTCTTCTGATGGTGTGTTTTTGGGTTATGGCACTCATACTCGAGCTTATCGTGTACTTAACCTTGACACTAACCGAGTCATGGAGACATCCGATGTCACCTTCGACGAGACCATGGTTTGTCCTTCTTCTCGTTTTGAGCGAGCAGGTGATCATGAGGTAGGTGAGCCTCTTTTTGATGACGAGGACGAGGGTGCTAAAGGTATGGATGATCCAGCACCCCCTCCACCTGCTGTGCCGCAAGGAGCGGCTTCTACAATGACTCATGGCCCCGACACGTCTTCTTTCTGGGGGCCGTGGGATCCGCCACCCCGAGCGGTACCTTTTGTACCCGGGGAGGCACCAGCTACTGTTGAGGAGGAGGCCACTTTTGCACGGGAGGCGCCACGACACATCCAGCACCAACACCCCCCTCAGCAGATGATCGGCAACATTGAGGAACGTGTCACCCGGTCCAGGTCTCAGATCTCTCACTTTGCTCATTCTGCTTTTGTTGCTAATTTTGAGCCCCGAGATGTTGGACACGCTTTGACGGATCCGGATTGGGTCAATGCCATGCATGAGGAGTTAGAGAACTTTGAGCGAAATCGGGTTTAGGTTCTAGTTGCACCTCCTCCAGACTGTAAGCCTATTGGGACAAAATGGGTTTTCAAAACAGCAAGGAGAGGATGGCCACATTGTTAGAAACAAGGCCAGGCTTGTAGCGAAGGGCTATAGTCAGAAGGAGGGGATAGACTATGACGAGACTTTTGCTCCTGTAGCTCGTCTGGAGGCTATTAGGATACTCTTGGCATTTGCAGCATCCAAAGGTTTCAAACTTTTCAAATGGATGTCAAGAGTGCCTTCTTAAACGGCTACATAGAAGAAGAGGTCTATGTTGAACAACCCCCCGGTTTTGAAAATCCCAAGTTTCAAAACCATGTTTTCAAACTCCACAAAGCTTTATATGGTTTGAAACAGCCCTAGAGCCTAGTATGATAGGTTGAAAACCTTTTTGCTTGCTAAGGGTTTTAAAATGGGATGTGTGGATAAAACGCTCTTTCTCCTCAAGCAAGGCAAAGACACACTCTTGGTCCAGATTTATGTGGATGATATCATTTTTGGTGGTTCTTCTCACGCTTTGGTTGCCAAGTTTGCAGATACTATGAGCAGGGAGTTCAAGATGAGTATGATGGGCGAGCTGACTTTCTTTCTCAGATTGCAAATTAAGCAATCCCGAGAAGGGACGTTTGTACACCAGGGCAAGTATACCAAGGACTGAAGAAGGTTCGATATGGGTGAGGCCAAGCCTCTTCCAACACCCATGTCGACCACGATGGCCCTAGATACGGACAAGGATGGAGAAGCTATGGACCAGAAGGAGTACCGAAGCATGATTGGGTCGCTGCTCTACCTGACGGCGACACGCCCGGACATCCAGTTTGCGGTGTGCATGTGCGCACGCTTTCAGGCGTCGCCGCGCACTTCTCACCGTCAAGCGGTCAAGCGCATTTTCAGGTACCTTCGTTTCTCACCTGAGTTCGGGATTTGGTATTCAGCTTCCTCGACCCTCTCCCTTTGTGGTTATTCCGATGCCAATTTTGTTGGTTGTCGCATTGAGCGCAAGTCCACTTCTGGGACTTGCCAAATTATTGGTTCTTCTCTTGTTTCGTGGTCTTCTCGCAAGCAGTCTAGTGTCGCCCAGTCTACCACGGAGGCTGAGTATGTTGCTGCGGCTAGCTGCTGTTCCCAGTTACTCTAGATGATGGCCACTTTGCGTGATTTTCGTCTGAGATGTTCTCATGTTCTTTTGCTTTGTGACAGCACAAGTGCTATTAGCGTTGCTAAGAACCCCGTGCTGCACTCGAAGACCAAACACATTGATGTGCGCTTTCATTTCCTGCGAGACCACTATGAGAAGGGTGATATCGATCTTCGCCTGGTCGATACTCATCACCAGTTGGCTGATATTTTCACCAAGCCTTTAGACCAATCAACTTTTAATCGGTTGAGGGTTGTGCTTGGTGTGTGTTTCCCCTTTTAGATGGGGGAAACATTTTGGATCTTGTATCATAGACTGACTATTTTCTCGTTTGCTTTGTTTTCCTTTGCATTTCAGCATACGCTTTTACATTCTGAGCTTCATGTATATAATCTTTAGAATGTGATTATGCTCTTTGTAGTATGCTCCGATGCTTCTGTTGATGCTTGTAGCTATGCTCCTTCCGATCACTAATACATGTTGTGAGCTGAGCTATTCTGAATGGTGAACCTGCTTAATGAACTTAAACATGAAAATGTTGACCATTGAGATATGCAACTAGCATGTGTAGGATGTGTTGAATTCACTCGTGCTTTTCATATATGCTAGGTTGCTATGTCTCTAGTTCTGAGTCTGTCACTTGCTTGGTCTGTTCATATTCTGTCAATAAAATCTGAACCAAGTTTTAAGTGAATTGAAAAGATCGAGATGGGATTGCTTGTCAACACATCACAGTTTCGAGACTGTTTCTCATTGCACTTTGAGTTAAACTTGAGCTGTGTAGTGTATGACCGAAACTGTTGCTTTAAGCTTCTGATTGCTTCTGCATAGGCTTTGCACAGTTGAAAAGTTAGGCAATGACAAGCTTTCAACCTCTCGCAATCACATGCTGAAATTTTTAACTTGTGTAATCTTAACCGCTGCAACTCCGATAAAATTTGGATACACAAGACTATGTTTCACTCTATAGCATGATGATTGAACTGTGCTAGGGGTAGTTCACCTTGTATACATGTTTAGCACTTGACTGATTTCCTGTCTATACATGTTTTGTGCTATTTCGATGGTGAATACCTTTTGGCTAAAAACTGCTCACTTTGCTCATATGTTCATAATTCATATTTGGTGATCAGTTTGAGCCTTTGCTAGCCTATATGCTTTCTAGTGAATCGTTGGAGCTATACTGTTTAGAGCATCTTTGCATTTTCTTGACTATATTCCTGAAGCTGCTAACTTGCACTATGACTCATATGCATTTTGGAAGGGGAGAACTTCTCTTGTTGGCACTTTTTGATGGGGCATTTTTAAGGGGGAGAAATTGCTTTCGGTTCCTTTTTACTTAATGGTGCATTTTCAACTAAGAAGGAGAATTTGGACAAATCATGCCTCCCATGTTCAACTAAGGGGAGAGGAATTGGTTGTGTGCACCATGCAAGGGGGAGTTTGCTCGGTAAATTTTTGAAACTTCCAATTGGTTTGGAGCACTTCGCTAGTTGTGTTGAGCCTTTGCCTCTATCTTGAGGGACTAGCAGTCGCATCTTTGCTTCAGTTGGGTTCAGATGGTATCGAGTTTTTCAGTTGATGTCAAGCTTTTTCTGCTAGTTGCGTTGAGCCTCTGTGCCTCTGTCTTGAGGGACTAGCATTTTGCTTTGATTTTTCAATTGGTATCTGCTAGCCGTGTTGAGCCTATTCTACCTCTTCTTGAGGGCTAGCTTTGCTTTGCTTGGTCGCGTCGAGCCGTTGCCCACGTCTTTGGGGACCAAGTTGTCTTGCTCTTTCCACTTGACCTTCTTCGGTTTTGCTATGCTTTTAGGTCATTTGGTTGAGTTTTCTCTTCACCTTCTTCCTTCTTCTATTTCCATTATGATTTGTGTGTAGTTGACAATGCACTCATCAAGGGGGAGATTGCGGATACATGGGCGTATGCCGAGTCTCTAAGTGATGAGTGATTGCCAACTGGGATAATGTGCATGTTATTTGGCTTGTGTTGTGCAGGTGTCGAGCACGGATACAGTGATCAGAGGCAAGGTGAAGGTCAAGTAGAGACGTGCCGTGCCGATGGACCGAGAGTGGTGAAGGGCGGACGTGAGGCTTGGACTGAGGGACCGGTGGCCCGAGGATCAGCTATGGTGGCTGACAGCCTGGGACAGCGACGAGCGAAGTCTTGCGGGACATGGTGTTTCTCGGGTCGAGGACCTGGGGACACGTGTCGGTAGACGGGGTGCACAGGCGGTGCATCCCCTCTACAGCTTTGGTTTGGTGGTTGAGCTACAGAAAAATCACCGAGTGGACGGTTTCCAGGTTTGGGCCTCAAAACCTGGGCGCTGATGGTTTGCGAGTTTGGGCCACAAAACTCGGGCTGAGGACGGTTTCCAGGTTTGGGCCTCAAAACCTGGGTGCTGCGGGTTTGTTGAGTTTGGGCCACAAAACTCAGGCTAGGTCGGCTGGTGTTTCCCGGTTTGGGCCTCAAAACCGGGGGTTGGTCGTGAAGGCTGGTTTCCCGGTTTGGGCCACAAAACCGGGGGTGCGACGTCCGGGAAAAGGACAAGCAGAGCGGTGGCAGCACGTGGCGGCAATCGGTAAGGTTGCGCGTCGAGGCAACGCTACTAGATGTGCGGGCGTGGCCATCGGATCCACCTACCACGAATTTGTCCAGAATAACCTTAGGGTTTAGCTGGTTCGCTCTGTAAGTAGTTAGGGGTAGAGTGGGAATTAGGAAGAGTTAGAATTAGGATAAGTAGGGGGAGACACCCACCTCCCCATCCATCTCAGTCACTTTGCTCTTTGCACCTAGGGTTTCCTGCTCTCCCAATCCCCTGCTGTAGCTAGCTGAGATCCGCAGAGAACCATACCTCTGTGTACTGGAGATTTTGAGGAAGTGAGACCGTAAGCTCACTGTTGTAGCGTGTGGTAGCCACACGGTTGCAGATCGATGACTTGATTCACGTTTTGGTTCGTGTTCTTCGCTTTCTTCGTTTCTCCGCGAATTTACCGTCACTCGATCTCCCTCTCTAGTGCGTCCTTGCGAAATCCGTTTGAATCAACTTGTTCTTTATATTGAGGAGGTCATTTCCACCAAAGGAATTCATCTAACTCCTCATGAACAAGTAGATCGGGTTGATTTTGTTTTCATGGCGCTTTGTCGGTTCATTCTCCTCCCCCTTTGATTTCCCGGTGTTTGAGTTGATTTGAGCGGATGATTTCTTGGGGATAGTCTCCTAACTACCTCGTGATCATCTTCTCCAAGTTTGGGAACATGGGATTGAGTTTTGAGTCGGATTTGAGAGGATTCGTGAGAGGGGCGATCAAAATCGCCCTCTCTATTCATCCGCGGACAGTCCGCCACTAGGGGCGCGAACAGTTCGGGGGTCGGGCTCCAGCCTGTTCAGTGGCTGCGCGGCTCGGCTGGTTTGGTCCGGAGTGACCTGCGGACAGTCCGCCGGTCGAACTCGCGGACAGTCCGGGAGCCGACCAGGGGACTTTCAGCAACGTTGCTGTTTGGTCCATTTGGCCGGCAGACATTCCGCCATCAAGTCGCGGACAGTCCGCAGTAGGGGCGGACAGTCGGGACCCCAGGTCGGACAGTCCGGAATCGCCTGAAGCTTCCGGTTTTGTGCGTTTGCTCTCCCGGCTTCCTCGCTTGGTTTTTGGATTTCTCGTTTGGCCTTGTAGTTGACCAAGGAACCTCTCTAGGTATCTTTGCTACTTGTTAGCATCGGTATTTGGGGATTTCTCGACGTAGCCGTCTATCTACGTTCGGGACTCGGTTTTCAAGGGTCGAACTTGTGCCGGAGCTTTTGGTATTTGTTTCGCTATCGCTTTGTGGTGCCTCGCTGTGATCCTAGGGATCATCCACCCTCTTCCAAGGGTCGTGGGCACCATGGTTTCGGTCGTAGCTTTCGGGGGTTGATCTTGGGACATTTAGCCAAAGTTTTGAGAGAAATTTTGTTGGCTCCCATTCACCCCCCTTTGGTCGCCTTGCTAGTGCTTTCTCGGTCCTTCAACCTGTGCCTAGACGGTGGTGGTACTTGTTCTTCTTAGCGAGAGCAGAGTTGGCTTCGCTGATAGTTAAGAACTCTGGCTCTCTCCTCTACTCTGAAAAGACCGCCCACTATCCTTTAGTAGTCTTGCATCTGCTTGTAGGGTCCAACCCTCTCTTTGCAAACTTGGTATTCATCTCCGACCTCCAGTTTCGGAAACTGATTGCACACTGCTTCATTGTGTATTCCTTTATCAGTGCCTCTGGTGTGTTTCAAGGAAACAGGAACCTCGACTTGATTTTATCCCAAATTTTTGTCTTGTCATCATCTGACACACTGGACCACTGTCGAATAGTGATGTCAAGAATTCCCTAACACAGAAACCAATGGTGTTCCGGTACTTAGGTAGGGCCTCCTCAGGAGCTAGGGGTTGTCCGATCGAGCTAACATCTGAGATGGCATATACGTCATCTGGAAACTTGTTTAATCCTCTCTCGCCTCATTTCAAATTGCTCCGCTTTCTTTTTCTTGATCTCTCAGTGGTCGTCGTCGTGGTCGGTTCCGGTGCATCTTCAGCTTGTGCCACTTCGTGTTGCCAAATCAGTTCTTGCATTTGAGACATTGCCTCTTGAGTATAGACATTGTGAATCGTATAGATGGGTTTATATATATAGACATTATGGATCGAAATCATGTAATTACATACAAACATTATAGATCCAAATCATGTATAATAGACAAGGATTACCTCATCGGCTTGTGGATTATAATCAGGGTCACGTTGCAATTCACGACGAGCCTTCCTCACTTCGGAAGGCTCCATGTTATCGCTAACACTTTCATATTCCGGAGTTTCGTCCCCTGTGGCTTCACCCGTTTCGTGGGTCCCTTCTACCTTCTCCGTGGGGTCGGATGACCCCAGGACTTTGCTTGTTTGGTGGGTCACTTCTTTCGTCATGAGGTCGAACTCTGGGGCTTGTTCCGTATGTTCAGATCCTGGTGCTTGGTCCTTGCGCGGAGAACTCATCGCGACAAACTGACATAAACATATAATAATATCACAAGGAGATTTATAAAAGAAAAAAGAAAAAAAACATGGTATTCCTAGAATTATCTATGTATTAAACAAACTATGAGGCATATATTCAATTTAAATTATTTTAAATATATATTTCACGAGAGAAACAAAATAAAATTTATTTTCATTTATTTATGTATACATCTTGTCGAGGGAAACAAAACAAAATTTATTAAATTATTTTTGGACCAATACTTCTCAGGATATGAATTTTAAAATGATTATAAAAAAAGAAAAAAAAAAAACATGGCATTTCATATTTTTCACAGCTTCTACAAAGTTCAATAAAGCTACCAAAATTGGATTCACATTTTTTGGTATTCCTAGAATTATCTATGTATTAAACAAACTATTAGGCATATATTCAATTTAAATCATTTTAAATATATATTTCATGAGAGAAACAAAATAAAATTTATTTTCATTTATTTATGTATACATCTTATCGAGGGAAACAAAACAAATTTATTACATTATTTTGGACCAATATTTCTTAGGATACGAATTTAGAATGATTATATAAAAGAAAAGAAAAAAAACCGGCCATGCCCCTCGGCCCACTTCCCTCTTCTCCCTAAACGGCCCACTGTCGGCCCACTCCCCTCTTCTCCCTCTTCTCCATCTCTCCCTCCTCTGCTTCACGCGCGCAGCCGCGCGGCGGTCGCCGCGCCCACCGTCGTGCACCGTGCAACGCCCGCGGCCGAGCCTCCTCGTCCACCATGCCGCGCGCCCGCGGCCACCGTCCACCGGACGGACAGAGCGGCGGCGGTGGCCGCGCGAGCCCCGGCATTCCCGCCGCCGCGCTGCCGCCGCCACCAATGCGCGGGATGCGGGAGGAGGAGGAGGAGGAGGAGGAGAGGACTCACAACAGCGGCGGCAATGGCAAGCGCAGAGGAGAGGGGACGGTGGCGCGACGATGAGGCGGCGGCGGAAAAATTTGGCAGCCTGTTGGTGTCTCTTTGAAAAGAATTGGCGCCAGGACTTAGAAAATTTTCGGGGTGATGAGTTGACCTATATAGGGAGCCCATTTCTATAGGCGGTCGTCAATACCAACCGCCTGTAGAAAATATTTCTACAGGCGGTTGGTATTGACCACCGCCTGTATTAACTAATTTCTAATTTTTTTAAAATGCAATTTGCAGATGAAATATGGCACACTTAATGACCTCTAGTGAAGAACTGTTGAATACCAAAGTTGTAGGTAACAACATAGTGCACATCTTTGTATAGGACATCCCTTCATTTATTACATCCTTGATGTTCGGAGTTTGAAATTCAAATTTTGAGAGAGTTTTGTGCGGCTTAGGGATTTTAAAATGGCTCTAATGAGAAAGTTTTGAATACCAAAGTTGAAGGGGACACTATGATCTACAACTTTTGTTTTGGTCAATACTTCATTTCACACTGTTGTACCACACGTTGTCCACATCTACTCCAATCTTCCGTAAAACTCACTCAAACTCTCTAAGACATGTGACCACTTGTGAAGCATCTATGTTGTCACTTTGTTCAAATAATTTCATTGTTTTTCCTGGAGTTTAGTTGGCCAATACATGCCACCATACCAAAATTGAGGATTTTTTGAAAATCTAGTGAATTACTGAATTTTTTTTAAGTTGTACGAATTTAATAGCCCAACAACTCGCAGATGAAATATGGCACACTTAATGACCTCTAGTGAGGAACTATTGAATATCAAAGTTGTAGGTAACAACATAGTGCACATCTTTTGTATAGGACATCCCTTCATTTATTACATTCTTGATGTTGGGAGTTTTGAAATTCAAATTTTGAGAGAGTTTTGTGCGGCTTAGGGATTTAAAAATGGCTCTGATGAGAAAGTTTTGAATAACAAAGTTGAAGGGAACACCATGATCTACAACTTTTGTTCTGGTCAATACTTCATTTGACACTGTTGTTACCACACGTTATCCACATCTACTCTAATCTTCCGTAAAACTCACTCAAACTCTCTAAGAGATGTGACCACTTGTGAAGCATCTATGTTGTCACTTTTTTCAAATAATTTCATTCTTTTTCCTAGAGTTTAGTTGGCCAATACATACCACCATACCAAAATTGAGGAGTTTTTGGAAATCTAGTGAATTACTGAATTTTTAAGTTATACGAATTTAATAGCCCGACAACTCGCAGATGAAATATGGCACACTTAATGACCTCTAGTGAGGAACTGTTGAATACCAAAGTTGTAGGTAACAACATAGTGCACATCTTTTGTATAGGACATTCCTTCATTTATTACATTCTTGATGTTCGGAGTTTTGAAATTCAAATTTTAAGAGAGTTTTGTGCGACTTAGGGATTTAAAAATGGCTCTGATGAGAAAGTTTTGAATACCATAGTTGAAGGGAACACCATGATCTACAACTTTTGTTCTGGTCAATACTTCATTTGACACTGTTGTACCACACGTTGTCCATATCTACTCCAATCTCCGTAAAACTCACTTAAAGTGGCTCTAATGTGGCATAAAGAATACATAAATGGATTACAAGGCAAATAGCAAAAATAATCTAGGCAGCCACTATTCTTCCTTCTCCATCATGTCACACCCAGGGCAATGATTTCTGTGGGATGCTTCGCTCAACATTCCTTATCCTTACTGGATGGTCGTCTACAAAGAGAGACATATCGCTGAATTCGTTAAATTCATCCAGGTCAGATACACCATCAACTCCTATAGCTTGTGCTTTCTAGGAAAAACTACATGCCTTGGCTTGTCAGTACTTTTCTTCTCATTATGAGAAAGGATTTGTTCGGCATAGAAGACCTGTGCCGCACGGTTAGCCATTATTCACGGATCATCTTTGTAGCCAACCTTACTTAGATCAAGAACTCTGACCCCATAGTTGTCCACTGTAACATGTTTCTTCTTCAACCCATGACATCAAAAAACCACAGGGATCTAAATGAACCATAGTCAAGTTCCCATATGTCCTCAACGAAGCCAAAGTATGTAGTCTCATTACCAGTTTCAGAGTCTAAGGCCTCACATCGAACACCACTATTCTGTGCCATGCTTTTGTTGTCCTTGGACTTCATACAGAACGTGAAACCACTAATGTCATAAGTTTGCCATGTCATGACTTGGCATGATGGTCCAGATGCCAACACCTTGATGGTGCGGTCCTCAGTTGTTTCCCCATCTGGTATGTCATGCTCCCGAAGCCATGAGGTGAACTTTTTTTGTGTTCCTTCGTTAACCAATCATCCGTGCACCCATGATTATGTTCGTGAAGCTCATTAATGTGTTTCTCGATCCCAGGCACCAATATCGAGAGCTAATGTAGGATGTTGTGATGTGCCTCGAGGATTGTATTGTAATCAAGAGGGACGATTGTTTTCTTTCCCATCCTCCCTCTTCCATTCAGCCTGCCCTCATGTCTTGACGGAGGTAAACCTATTGCAACCTGGTTTTAGGACCTTGTTGCAGAAAGGACCTCCGGACTCAATTGCCTCTTCGGTTAAGTACCCCCTACCATGGACGCCTCAGGACGAGCACGAGTTGATACATAGCCATTTAGTATTGACATGAAACGCTCATATGTCCACATCTCATGGAAGTACATGGGACCCAGAGCCTCTATTTGTGGAACCAAGTGGACCACGAGGTGAACCATAATATCAAAGAATGCTAGGGGAAACACATCTCAAACTGTGACACTGTCTCCACTGCGAATTCCTTAAGGGACGCCAACTCATCACGGTGAATCACTTTTTGTGAGATCCTGTTGAAGAAGTAGCACAACCGTGTGACAGCAACCTTGATCCACAATGGATTTATAGCCCTGATGGCAATAGGGAGGAAAGTAGTCAGCATGACATGACAATCATGTGAGTTGTAGTTGGTGAGTGTAAGTGTAAGGTCTTTCATTGACACAATACTCCGTATGCTAGAGCAGAACCCAGATGGGACTTTTAAATGCTTGAACCACGCACACATCGCATGTTTTTCTTCATTGTTGAGGTTGTAGCTTGCTGCCGGAAGGGTGGTACTTCCCATTTTCTTGAAGCACAGGGTGAAGTTCATTTTTTATGTCTAACTGTACCATGTCCATGCGTGATTTCAGTCCTTCCTTTGTCTTCCCCTTCATGTCTAGTAAGTTCCAATTAGGCTTTCAAACACGTTCTTCTGGACATGCATACCATCGATTGCATGGCGAACGTCTAACTCTGGCCAGTATGACAGATACTCAAAGAAAATAGACTTTTTCTTGAATGTAGCCCCTGGAGTTGGTTTGACATCCTTTCTTGGTTTTCCGTCTTTTGTCTTCTTCCCAAAAACAAAATTGAGTTTGCTGACTAGGTTGAAAACTCTTTTGCCTTTACTGTTACCTGATGGAGCAGTAGAATGTAGAATGTTCAACATTATTGTCGAAATATTTATCCAACTTTTTTGGCGGTACCTGTGTCCTTTCGATAAGAAGCGTCTATGTCTCATGTACACTATCTTCTTAGATGCATTAAGGGACACGTAAGCGGTTTCATCTATGCATACCACACAACCAACTTTTCCCTTGAACTGCCCTGATAATGTGAAGAGAGCAGGGTAATCGTTGATCGTAACAAAGATAATTGCTCTTAGTGTGAATGATTCTTTGTGGTACTCGTCGAACATTTTAACACCTGTTTCTCACAATATCTTCATGTCCTCCATTAAGGGCTCCAAGAAAACATCCATGTCAACTCCAGGCTGTGTGTAGGTCCAGAGATAAGGATGGTTAGCAAAAGGTACTTTCGCTTCTGCATCAACCATGGAGGAAGGTTGTAGATGGTGAGGATCACCGGCCATGTGCTGTGCTTGCTGCTCCTCTCAGCAAATGGATTCATTCCGTCAGTACTCAATGCGAACCTAACATTTCTTGGTTCCTTTGCAAAGTCCATGTGGTTTTCATTGAAATCTTTCCACTGCTGCCCATCGGCTGGGTGCCGAAGCTTCCCATCGTCTTTGTGTTCTCATAAGTTTGGCATCCTCTGGGTTAGCGAACAAACACCTCAATCGATCGACCACAGGTAGGTACCACATCACCAAAGCAGGAATCTTTTCTGCGCATAATAGTCTACTTCTTGTTTTTCTTTCTGGTATTTGAACTACTCTTTAGGGTTTTTTGTTGGGTCCTCTTTCTCTTGGTTTCTTTACACACGGAGGCAGCACACTCTTCCTCTCTGTAGTCTTTATTCGTCTTGTATCTACTTGCACCACAATTTGGACAGCTATCCAAATCCTTATAATCAGCACCTCGATACAGGATACAATGATTTCTGCACGCATAGATCTTCTCAACACCCATCGTCAGTGGACTGATTAGCTTCTTGGCATAGTATGTGTTAGCAGACACTTTGTTCTCCTTAGGAAGCATGTCTGCAATAATACCAAGAACGCATCGAAGCCAGCATCAGAAAAGACCATACCTACCTAGCTTTGCACACCAACAACTTAAGCACAGACCGCAGCGTCGTGGACTCTTTGGTGCAACCCTTAGACTCATCATACAAAGGCTCTTCTGCTGCCTTCATCAATGTCTTCATACCTTTCATGAAGAACATTGATGGATCGTCCACATGACGACGCAACATTGCCTCTAGAAATTCTGCATCTTCCGCAGCCATATATTTGGTAGCACATTAGTTCTGACATCTTCATTTCCTCTGCGAAACCATGATCCCAACATTTGGCACAACATGTTCGACGTCAGGTAGTTGTGTCTCTGTACAAACTAAACCCACCATCGACCATATCTCACCATCGACGTCGATATTCGCAGGGTTCCAGTTGTATAAGGCGCAGAGCTACCTCTCCATGCTTTGTCCAAATCAAGTAATCATTCATAAATCCTCGGCGGACCAGAAGAAAGGATTTGTTGAGTTATCAACTACAACAACTGTAACACCTCTGGTGTTTAAGATGTAATTAACCTGACATGTCATCATCATTAGTCATTAATCATTCTTGCCTTGCATTTATGTTTGCTTAGTACTTGTGTAGCAATCTCTTTTAAAAACCCTAAAGCCCAAATCTTCCTTTAAGGGCAAAATGGGTAATTTCAACTCTGTGCCTAGTCTTGTGTATTTCTTGTTCAGTTTAGTGTCTTGAAGCTTTGTTGTGTTGTTCAAAACCAAAATCAAAAACAGATTTCAAATCCCTTTGAAAAACCCAAATTCCAAACCCTGGCTTTTACCCTCTTTTAATAATTTAAAAACTATTCAAAATTTGGACTTGGTCCAAAAAGCAAAGTTGTAGATCTTGTCAAGAGGAACAACTTTGGTTTTACAGATTTTCAAGTTTCTATATAAAATCAAAAGTAATTTTGAAATTATTCAAATCTTAAAAGTGTCCCCTTTTCTGATTTCGAAATAATTCAAGAACTGTTTGGAATTTGAAAATATTCTTTTTGACAAAGTTGTAGATCTCCTTTTTCTGCACAACTTTGGTATTTTGAGTTTTTTGCTGCTCAGTTTAATTTTTGGGAGAAATTTGCAAAATACAGAAAGTCAAACCCTACACCCTAGCCCTGTTCATCTTCTACCTAGGGCCAGGGGGGCCGGTCATGGCAGCTCGCCGGCGCCGCGTGCGCCACGCGCCTGGCAGCTACGCTCGCCTGCCTCCAACCTGCCGCCGCTGTCCGCGCCATCATTCCGCATCCGCACGCGCAAGCGCTGACCTCCGCCCCCGTCCCCCACTGCTCCCCGACGTCGCCGCCGCGTGGCCGTCGCCGGCAAGCACGACGCCCGGGTCCCAAACTGATTTCCGTCCTTCTTCATCATGAGATCGATAGCACGCGCCACGGGCATTCTTATCCACCACCGCGCGCTCCCTAACGGCCCCTGGCCGCGGCTATAAAAGGCCCGCCGGCCGGCCGGAGCTCCGCACTCACCCCACCACCGTCGCCAGCTCACTCCAGAGTCTCCGCCGCTCCACCACTAGCCCAGAAGCTCCGCCTTGAGCTCGCGAAGCTTCCCAGCCCCTCAATTTTACCTCCGCCGCCTCCAATCGCCCGGCGTAACCCCATCTTCCCAAACTCCGGCGAAACACCGGTGAGCTCGGGTTGAGAAATACTCTCTCCCGGCCGTGATCATTTCCTTCCCCGACCCCTGCTTCATCTTCCTTGCCTTCTTGCGCCCCTAACCGGCTACTGGTGGCCGTGCCTGGTGTACAGGGTCGCCGGATCGCCGGAGTGCCGCCGCGGTCGTCTCCTTCCTCGAGCCGCACCCTCGACCGTATCGAGCCCCAAGCCTCGGGCGAATCGCACTACCCTCGAGCACGTTCCCGAGCCACACCCTCGAGCACATCCTCGAAACCCGCCCCTCGAAGCAGCCGAGACTACCTCAGCCTCGGGCGAATCGCAACTACCACCGAGCCTCAAGCCTCGAGTGAGCCGAGGCCACCCCGAGAGGCTAGCCGCAAGAGAACCCCGCCGAGGCCTCGCCCGTCGAGCCTCTTTTCCATCCGCCTCGTCGAGCCTTGCCTCTGACTCTCGGTGAGTCCAGCCTCTGTTTTCCCAGCCGAGCCTCGAGCCTCGACGTCGAGCCCGCTCCGACTCGAGCTCAGTGCTCTTTTCCTTTTTAAAAATATGAATAGTCTTGTTATTTCATCTTTTTGTATGATTTTCTGTATTGCTCTAAAAATTCTGAAAATTTTACAGTTGAGTCTTTATACTATGTAGTATTTTATAAAAATATGAAACTTGACTTTTCTGCAAGAATTTGAAAATGTAAAATCCCTCTTTTAATTAATAAATGGATGGTTTTGGATTTTTAGAAAATCATTTATAACTCCAAAAATCATGAGATAAATTTTTGTGAGCTTCCTATGCCATGTTTAGTCTCTGGTGAAATTTTGAAGTCTTTTGGAACAAGTTGATTTTTGAGCATTTATTTTAATTGTTAAATAGTGTCGTTTGTTAATTGATGTCTGATTTTATTTGAGCACCTTAATGACCTCCAAAAATTATGAAATTTGTTTTGCCATCTATCTACACCATAATGAACTTATGTGATTAATTTGGTATTTTTGGAGCAACTGCATAAAATGATTTTTAAATAATTAAGAAAAATAGAAAAAAAGGTGATTAAGGTTCATGTTGTATGCCCTGTGTTGCATTGTTCATGCTAGCATACTCATGAGCATGCATCATTGCATTCGTATAGTCACCGAAGAAGGCGTCAAGATCGAGGCAGCCGCTGACGAACCTGTCCCTGAGGCTACCCCGAGCTCCGACAACTGCCCTGCCGCCCTCGAGCCTGCCCTCTTTGCTCTTCAAGGCAAGCCCCGGTGCATTTAACCCCTTCCTTGGATTTATAAAATGTTTCTTAAATGCTTTTGAGTTAAATTATTGCATTAGGTTTATAGGAGTTGTGTGCTATCCTATTGATGCACTATCCACCTTGACCACTGATACACCCGATACCTGCTTTTCAAAAGTATTTGAAAAATGCTTAGCAATGCTTATTGAATTAGACTTTGCAATAAAAATGCCAATTTCAAAAGTATGATCACTGAAAGAATCTTTATGGGAATTTGGCTTTACTTCCCGTTCGATGACTGCTTGCCTAGCTAGCATGTGGTCATTGTCGAGAAGAGGTTGTCCGCGCGTACGGTGCCGTCATGTTGTAGTCCGGGACTCAACAGTTGACACCGACCGGGACAGGGTTGAAAAACCGACAGGACCTGTACTCTTGGGTTAGAGTCCCGAGGTGCTTGTTGCTGACGGAAAAACTTTAGGGACCATCCGTATGGGGGCCTGCTGGTCAAGACTTGTAACTATTCACATACTTCGGAAAGCTCTGGCTCCGAGGAATCCTTTATTGGACCGACAACCGCGCACTGGGAGTGGAGAGATGGCGGAAGTAGCATGTACCCACGTGGTCGTCGTACCTGGATAGGAGTGGTGTACTGTACTTCCGGGTGGCGTAGGACCGGGCCCAATCTTGGAGGAATCGTGGTAGACGAGTTGGCATATGCAAGCTTGGGTGCTACATATGCAGTGTGGATAGGGATCCTCAGCTGAGTATTATTTATCCGGATTAACGTTGCTCCTCGGTTATGGAGACTTGGTCCACTGACTGTCAACGGAGAGTGGTTCTCAACTAGGAATGTTTTGAAATGTAAAATGAATCATGAACGATGAAGAATTGAGGAATACTGAATCTTTCCAAAATAAAATAAGGTTTACAAAAATGCTTTTCTGCAAAATACCTGATCTTGCTTAAGCCTTACCTTGACTACCCTAAGCCTCTCATTCCTGAGTCTTCTCCCTTTTCTTTAGTCGGGTAAGTCTTGTTGAGTACCCCAGTACTCAGGGTTTGTTACCCATGCTGCAGGTATGACAGAGTCCCCGATGTGTCTTGCACCCTGCTGCGTGACCATCGTCCAGGAAGAGGCCGATGAGGCCGAAGAATAGTTGTACACCCTCGGGCTGGGTGATTATAAGTATCTTTGCTGTTCTCCACTACGTTGCCTATGTCTATCTCTATTATCAGAACTTGGTTTGTAATAACTGCACCTTAATTTCTATTTGGAACCCTGCTTTGTAAAACTATTGTTATTTAAGTCTTCCGCTCTTTATTCCGATGTTATTTGTAAAAGTATGCAATGCTGTAACCGAATTGTGAGATGATCCTGCGGACATTGGGCACTGATGTAGCCCGGTGGCGAACAGGTCTTAATCACATGGAACATGGGTTCGGCTGTCAGAGGTTGACAGGGACACGTGGGCCATGAGATTAGGGCCGTTCCGTCACAGAGTGGTATCGGAGCATCTCACTTTAACGTTGCAGTGTTCGTTTTTGCGAAAACTTCAAAAGACCTTTTGAGTCCAAACAAACTAAACTTGACTATTTTGAGTCCAAATTGCTTCTCTCATCTTGTCTCTCATATGGCAACACTAGCTAGTGGAACAACATGTTTTAAGCCCTATGTACCTTATTTATTTATTGCATTGCTTTGTTCCGTAGGAACGATTCATGCATCATGTCATAATCACTTAAGTTAACTTCCTCTCTAAGTTCGTGGGGTAGTATGCCTTTACCTGTTCTTGCTAGCCTTTCTCATCCATCTTCTCTTATCCAGACATGGCTCGCATCAAGCTGACTGCCCGCAAGTCGACTGGACCGCATGGTGTGCCACGCCACCAGCTGGCACCACGCGCTGGGGAGGAGACTGGAGAATCTTCCAACAGTCGTCGCTTTCCCCGCCGCACCCGTAAGAACCTGAAGGAGGAGATCAAGGATCTGAAGGCTGAGCTGAAGAACTTGGAGCATGACTTCTACCACTCACGCCTGGAGTTTTATGAGGCACGAGCTTCCCTGGAGCAGGCCAACCGGAACACGGTTCGCGCTATCGAGCAGCGCAATGATGCTTGGATCCGCGAGGACGTCACCAGAGCCGCACCACGGACTGCAGCAGTACACAGCTCAGATTGAACAGTTCAATGATATGCTTCATGAGGAAGTGCATCAGCTGTATGATCAACTCCACCCCTTGGTACCCCCGGTTATGGAAGACCCTGAGGACGGAGTAGTGGAAGAACCCGATGTGGAACAAGAGCCAGACGTGGACGAAGAAATTGAACCTGCTGAGGACGT